>VKKT01002198.1:199950-211811 GCA_008038995.1 Haliotis laevigata | reverse complement strand
TTATCAACTGGGATAATATTTTGACAATGCACAGTTTCTTTATGTGGCTAGTATATATCATGGCGGTCTGTAAATATCTGGACCACATAATCTAGTGATTGACATCATGAGCATCGTTCTACGCATTTAGGATAATCGAATGGAATCAGTCTTTCTGCGTGATGGGTGAAGGCTTAAGCACTTGGCTATCTGAAAATCTAGTGTTGACTTGAGTGAGAATGGTTTACATCGCTTTTAGCAATATTACAGCAATATCAAGGCGGTCGACACCAGAAATGTACTTCACAATGTGTAGCCATGTGGGGAATCGAACCCGCGTATCAGCAGGAGAAGCGACCGCTGTAACCACTAGGCCCCACTGCCCCTGTAGTGTTGAAGCTGAACTCTTGGAGAGGGGATGGAAATACGTTTCATATTTTATCATTATTACTTGAACCATGATAGGTGACAACATTGTTTAACATTGTTGCAGTCCTGAAATGTCCACCTTATTTATGTTGCTACTACACCCTCCATCACCAGGCGTGCAGCATCTATCCTCTGTACATATGTAGCCTTTGGCCATTGGGTGAAGTGTTCACCCAGTTCTGTGTGGGATTTTGTTGATAAACAAACTCTTACATTCTGTAACAAAATGTTTATTTGTACACGAATGTCATAGCTTGAAACCTCATTCATATACAAATTTCATATATGCATTAACTATAATTAACAATAACACATGTAGATGTAAAAGTCTTTCAACATAAAACACAACAAATTCCACCTATTGGTGAACTGAACACTTGCTTGCAATTGCACGAGGGTCATATCAATGCATGGCAGCATAAACTGGGGAAAAATGGTTTCAAGATGCAACTTTGGTGAAACCAAGGAAAGGCGCCAAACACAGAGCACAGTAAACTGTGGTGCCCCAGATGACAAGTCAAAATTCTGAAAGACGATTGGTCTAAGACTCTGTATGTTGGCCATAATCCATAAATCTACTGAAATAGCAGGACTGGACAACACTACACACATGCCACATCCTAATTTGCATAAATATACACTATTCAGGGTGAGTGAGTGATTGTAGTTTTACACCGCTTTTACTGTTTTTTCAATATTTCWGTCAGAGCTCCAGATAAGATTTAGCTCATGTGGGTACTGTACCCACTGTATTTTTTTGGAGTGGGTATAATGAATTTTGAGTGGGTATTTCATTTTCCGTTACCCACTGCTGCTTTCAAATATGTGCGTATTTCAGTCATTTTACTCACCTAAGTATTATGTCATTGAGTAAGTTTACTAAGCAGGTATGTTCTGCCTTATGTAATACCTAATCAAAACCAAAATCACTCATCCTATACTGACAGTACAACACTTGTCCTATACTAACAGTACAACTTGTTAGCAATCGATGTCTTTTTCATAACGCAAGCAATTTTTATAAATATATTCCGTACGCATTTGTTTTAAACTTTTTGCGTATCTCACCGTTTAAATGCGTAATTGGTACACAAGAATTTAGTTTTCAATGCTAATTGGAAATTTTCTATGCGTATTTTACCCGGATACGCAGCTTATCTGGGCCTCTGTTTCAGCAATAACACCATGAGGGACACCAGAAATGGGCTTCACATATTGTACCCATGTGGGGAATTGATAACAGGCCTTTCACATGACAAAAGGGCTTTAACCACAATTCTACCCAGCAACCCCCGCTTATTCTGAAATCTAAACAGACATGCAAAATCCTTAGGTGCACCTTACATATTGTATTGCATACTCTAATAGATATGGCGCTAGTTGAGTTGAGTAGAGTTTCACGTCGCATCAGCAATATTTCAGCCATAAAGCAACGAGACCAAGTCGGCATACATAATACATACACAATAAACTACATAGTTTAAATGAGTTTCTTAAAATACATATTTATTCATTACATTATTATTTACACACAGAGAAAGTCGTAGCACCAAATCTAAAAACAAGCAATCAACCATACAATACAACAGTTTACAAGAGGCTGTACAATCAACGTAAACAAAGGATAAATATGCAAATGGAAAAAGTATCGGATATTATCTCAATATAAGTGAACCATTTCATGACATACATTTATCTAAAAATGTAAAAATCAATGATATGAAAAACAAACGAAATATCCTGAAAGGATTAGTAAAATAAGATACATGGTTATATCGTGCTGGCCTGTGACGGATGTTGACAACATGGCACTCTGGGAGTACATTTTACTACACTCATAACAAAACAGAACGTGCAACAACATCTGGCTACTCTCCATCTTGAATCTGCTCTATTATGTGGACATTGTGCAGTTGAGGAAATTGTTCATTCAAGTTCTGAGTTTTTTCAGTGCTTGTAGCCACTGAGGACCTTGTTCCAATGTTTGTGCTCGGATTTGTCTCCCCTTGATGCCTTCAAGTGAGGGCGCCAAACATGTCGTCCATTTGTGCACCTGAAAAAACGAAATATCCAATGAAATGTTTCCAATAATATGATGCAGTGTAGCTCACAGTAAGTGTCAGTGTTTTTCTCAGCAGCTTATAATGATGTCCTTGCAGTAATTTTTAGCAGACAAAAAAAATCGGATTTACAAAAATGACCCCATGCTGAGGAGTAACCTCCCAGAATGAAAGGACCAGTAATTGTTTACAACAGGGGTCACAGGTTTAAATGTACTAAAAATGTTGACCCTCCTCTGAAACTGGTCATGTTTGAGTGAGTGAGTGAGTTTAGTTTTACGCTGCAGTCAGCAATATTCCAGGTATATGGCGGCGGTCTGTAAATAATCGAGTCTGGACCAGACAATCAAGTGATCAGCATCATTGGCATCGACCTACACAACTGAGATATGATGACATGTGTCAACCATGTCAGTGAGCCTGACCACCCGATCCCGTTAGTTGACTCTTACGACAAGAATGAGTTGCTGAAGACCAATTCTAACCCTCACAGGTAAGGTCTCTGTTCCACAATGTAATCAATGTGCTATGACTGGGAGGTAAATTCATTAAGCCATACAGTTAGTTTGTAGAATGGGGCCCAGAACAGGGTAGAATAACTGGAGAAATGACTTACCCTTGGGCGGAATGTTCCTCGTGGGTTGGCTTGAGGTAAGTTGCACTAAAATGACAACAGCTCCAGAAGTAGTATTTACCTTCTGTGTTGTAAGCTGGAACAAAACAACAGTACTTGAGCTGCACGGAAAGTATTTGCCTTTCAAACACTACCCATTCATCAAACACAATCATTTCAATTCTATCAAATTTTTGACAAGGCCCTATTTCACGATAACCGTGAATATCTGGGTTAGAATTGATCTTCAGTAACCCTTGTTTGTCGTAAGATCGACTCATGGGATCGGGTGGTCAGACTCGCTGACTTGGTTGACACATGTCATGGTATCCCAATTGCTTGGATTGATGCTCATGTTTTTGATCACTGGATTGTCTGGTCCAGACTTGATTATTTACAGACAGGGCATAGCTACCATTATTATAATAATCCCGGGCTTACACATGATCGTTGCTAAAAAGGTTGGGCAAGCCCTCAATAATATCAAAATCTAAAGCTTCGCAAACTATCGGGCTTACACACACAAAAAAATGGCTTGCTACGGGCATGCAGACCATACAGCTGGAATATTGCTGAGTGCAACGTAACTAAACTCACTCACTCAACTATTTCACAGTACTGTAACAATACACTGTATACAGTATACACAGAAGTTTCAATAGTACGAAGCTTCCAGTAGATTGCACAGAATAATAATTTTAGCCAAAAATAGGTTATTATATATAGGAATGAGAATGGGTATGGGTTAAACAAGAGGAAACTCATACGCAAATCACACTAGCTAATGGTTACAGAAGGTCACCTACTGAGAGACAAAAACAGTAATGTCAGAAAGCCCCAGTTAATAAACTGTCAGATGTACAGGGAATGTGTTCATTTGTGAAAGGATACTTTCGTAGATCCTCTATATTTCTGGACCTCTCATTTCAGTAAAACTCTGTATCCGTTCCTGTGGTTTTGACAAACTCAACAATTGATTGGCTGTGCAGCTAGGTCTAACATACCAATCAAAATGAGAGTTACAAACCAGCCCCAGTGTTGAATGTGATATCAACAACAGGGTGGGCAGTTTTGGTCGATCTTCGGGGAATTTAATATTGGAAAACTGACTGACACGCAAAATAAATCACTAAACATTCTTTTAAACGGGAAGGGTTTCTTCATGTCCAATGAAACTGGCGGTGGTTTTGGTTTTCAGGTGATATGAGTTACCTCCCTTAACCCTTCCCGTATGTTGACGTTTAAATGATTAGTAAAATGTGAAATACAAGGTCAGGTAACTCGAGATCACAAGCGCCACGGGAATGTTTCCAGGGATAAGTGAAGCTTTACCCAAAATGTGAGTACAGAAGAAGGGAGATAACTCTCTCTGTTTGTGAACTCTGGAGCCAACTGTACCCAAGGGTAGCCTAGTGGTTAAAGTGCTCCTCGTCACTCTAAAGACCCGTGTTTGATTCCACACAGAGATACAATGTGTGAAGCCCATTTCTGGTGTCCCCACCTTGATATTGCTAGAACACTGCTAAAAGCAGCATTCATGTTTTTTCTTACATAAATTGTGAGCAAAATAAATGTTTATTCATAAGCATTTTCTGAATAGATGGTTCTCTTATGTTACTGTAAAAATAAATAAGAGAATGTCTCTTCTTGGTTACCATGGTTACATTTAATTATTTCATAACTATTTTCCATAAACCACCCAACTAGAATTGACTATTATTAAATGTTCTGTCCCTATATCTGTGACGCTGAAGCGACAGATCAGACATAGAGGCACCAGAGCCTTAAACATGAAGAGCAAACACCTTAACCACTGAGCTACCTTACAAATTCTTAACTACTTACAGATGAAGCCTTTGTGGTAATAACATATTTCATCATTGACCTTCAGGGAGTCGTACATCTGGAGGCAATTCAGGCAGTGGCCTCCTATCAAGGGGTCCACCTTATCCTTGCCCGTAGGTTGGTACCTCTTACTGCAAAAAATGATTCAAATCTGAAAAGGTTACATATATGCATCCAAAACTAGATCATTTGAAAATATTCCGTATTCAGACGAACTCACAACTTCAACTGAAAAACTGTTTGATTTTATAAATTAATCTCAATAAACATGTTTTTATCAGATTAACTGAAAATTATGACTGAAACTACCTTGGGACTGGTGAATTAGTATATTCAATAGGGAAGTTTCTGTGGCAAGTGTGGAGTCATGGGCCACCAAAATGTATCACAACCATATGAGGCTTGGGCATGAGAAACACACAGTTCCATTCTTTTAAACCAAATGTCATGAAAACATGTGACTTGCTAGTTTTTGGTTTGGTTGTTGTTTAACGCCGCACTCAGCAATATTCCAGCAATATGGCGGCAGTGCAAGGAGGGGATGGAACGAGCAAACATGAAACATTCTTCACATCAGTTTCACTGCTTGTAGAGTCCAGTCATTTCAATCTCTTCCTAAAAATTAATTCTCAATGAATTCAGAGTCAATGGACACAGAATATTTATTCCTATCAGTAAGCTGTCCTGGGTGTACCCATTCAGCTCTGGTACACAATGTTTAAACCTTACTGTACAATCAGACTTTCAGGATGTATCAGTTGATTGATTTGGCTGGCTATGTGTTATCATGCCACAACACTAGGGATTGTAAGCCTCCAGTTTTCCTGTCTCAATAACATACATCCACTGTAATGCTGCTGGAATATTGCTGATTGTGGCTTAAAACAACATTCACCCACTTATTATTAAGTTCAGATAGTACGTACTGTTTATCATCTTTCAATACTTTCTTTTCAAAGTCACGAGACATTATCTCCTTCCGATCTGCAGAATAAAATACATCATTAGAAACAAAATAAACATTTAACTGTCCCAAGCCTCGGTAGGATTTTCAAAATTCTTTCATGAGACAGACAATCTGTGATACTTAGTTGCATGGATGTAATTCTTTGTCCTAGCATTACCCAGACATTATATAAAATTGAACAATCTGAATTTCCGGTCACAAGCAGAAAAATAAAACAATCCAGTAAAACAATGTCTCACAAACCTGTTTATGACATCAATAATAATAGCCGACGTCAAACTTAAATATTAATCCTTAAAATCTTAAACGGGTAAATGGAACTACAGAAAACTCACCCATTTCAAAATTATAAGCTGTTTTGGCATCAGAACTAGATTTCTCACTAAAGAACCTTGAGTTTTCCCTTGCTGCAGCCTGAATGCAAAAAACAAACATAACAACATGGATGTCTTGTAAGCATGAAACTATGCAACAAGAACATGATATACTGTGTATCACCAAGATCATTATGATACATTGGTACGACAATGACAATAAATTCTTCAGCACAAGTTGCAAGGGAAAAGCTAGCTGTAGACAAGTTTGTGGCATGTTTTTTATGTAATAAACTTGAAACCCTGATCACAATTCATTGTGTGATATTTGTCTTGGATAAACATATGGGATCGGCAGAATCATTAGTAAGTAAATTTAAGTCAGTGTGTCGTCTTGTATCGACACAGAAATAAATACATCGTGAATTGTATCATTGCACGTATCATTGTATTGTTTTGTATTAGTACAGAAAAAATGCATTTTGTATCTTATTGTTGTATCATCGTATTGTCTTGTATCAATACAGAAAAAAATGTATCGCGTATTGTATTGTTGCACACATCATTGTATTGCCTTGTATTGATACAGAAAATATTGCATGGTGTATCTTATCTTTGCACATATTGTTGTATTGTCTTGTATCGATACAGAAAAAAAATCATTGTATACTAGTATCTATCGTTGCATGAAACCTCACAATGCACTGCTGTATTGGTCCAACCATAATGTGATGATGCTGTCATCTCCCTGGCTATTCTTCAATTAACAGGGTTTTTTAAAAACTGTAATCGCAAACTACCAGGTAAACATATGCACAATAACATTAAAAAAATACTTACAATACAACAGACACTAGATAATGTGAGTAGCCATACCTATGAAATTTAAAATGCCAACACCAAGAGAGAGCGAGTGAGTTTAGTTTTACACCACTTTAGGCAATATTCCAGCAATATCATGGCAGGAGACACCAGAAATGGACGTCACGAATTTTACCCATGTGAGGAACTGAACCTGGGTCTTCGGGATGATGAACAAAAGCTTTAACCACTAGGCTATCCCACCGCGGCAAGACTGTTGACAAAGAATAGAAATATCTAAATACCCTTCTTTCTCGTTCCTTTTGATGCTTTCGGGAAGCCTCAGACTGTATCTTCTCAGCAGCTGCTGTCAAACTCAGAGTGATGTCCGCGAGACTTTCACGTGACTTGCACCAAACAGTCACCATTGTCTTCTGTTTGTCTTTGTCCATAAACGCCTTTGTCTTCTCTCCATCAAACTGAACCACACAGTCAAACTTCCTATTTATGTCACAAAACCCTTTGCCAGTACTTGTTTCAAGGGATTTGCTATTCCCTCCAAATAGTGGAAGGATGATGTCCGTCTTGATGGAACACTTCTGTTTTCTCTTCCTGACGATGTGAGGAATAGCTGAGGGAGATGTTTTCTGTTGTTTGATTTCGGTTGGTTTCAATCTCATTTCTTGCTCAAGGAAACTAAAATCATTGTCAAGAGCGTTTGCCAGAACATGGAGCAACTTCTTCACGCTTGGGTTATTAAGGCTAAGGGTCTGTGCTTCTGCAAAAAAAGCTTTAGATTGGGGGTAAGCATCCCACTTAGGCAGTTGCAAATCCATGTATAATCTCTCCAAATCTTCAGCTTTTACTTCAATGCTGTCCACATCATAATCAGCTGTAAACAAACACAAAACATATGGATTTTATATTCATCATCCAAAACTATGTGAGATCAAACAAAATCTCCAAGGAGATATCGTTTTGACAGTAGATTTTGTACAATGCCCTGATGACATCAATTACAATACCATGACATCAAACACCTGATGACATCACAATGCGTTGATGTCATAGAATTTTGATGATGTCACAATGCTATGACATCACTGCACTGCAACACTAATGGCAGAACCATTTTCAGAGATGTACATTTTTCATTGAAAACTAAAGAAGAGTGATTTTCGATGATAAATAGAATCTCACTCTTGTGTCTTCTGATATCAAATACATCAACACTTGCTGATAAAAGTAAAAATATCCTCGGCAAGCCTTGTATATTTGTAACTTTATCAACTCGTATTGATATTATTGATGTTAGTTGACACTTGGGCGGGATTCTCTATTTACTATCTATCTTACAGATTATATTAAAAAACAACTGAAATATGAAAACACATTATTGAAGTGATCATTAAATAATAGTTGGAGACATAACATTAATGAAAAACAATACTATTAAAATAGAAATTGAGGGGGCAAGGTATCCACAGGACAACCTGTAACAGCAATAGTAATCACATGCACGTTCTTTTTCTTAGGTATAAATAGAAATATCAATGTGCTAATAGATCAATAATCAGTGAAGATCTGAGTTAGAATTGATCTTCAGTAACCTATGCTCATCGCAAGAGGTGACTCATAGGATCGGGTGGTCAATCACGCTGACTTGATTGACACATGATCAACATTGTATTCCAACTGCGTAGATCGATGCTCATGGTCACTGGATTGTCCAGTCTCAATTATTTACAGACTGCCACCATATAACTGGAATATTGCTGAGTGCGATGTAACACTAAACTCACTCACTCACTAATAGACCTTCATTAAACCATATGAACCCAAGTATATATTTCACAAGCATAAACCCATTATCAATGACAAAGGAGATCTTAAGAAGTCCAATCTCATTGTAAGGATAGATAACGAATAACCACATAGTACCTTACAAATGCTCACAAACAATTAAACCCTTTTTATCAGCATTCTAGAAGTTGGTGAGTCAATATTGAAGCATACGACTTTATGGATAACAACTTCTCGTTCATTGCATAGAATGACGTTTTGGTATAGATTCTTACACTGTCATCCAGCTAAGAGTGAATTTTCTAATTGCTGGCAACACTTAGGCCTATAGAGTATTAGAATTTAACAACTCTTTAGAGTACAATCTTTCCTATGTTATGAGATTTCTATGCTGCCAGTAGACATGTATTAGACAATGCAGCATTAAACACACTGTTCAACGTGTTGCCCCCGACAGCTTCCTGACAATGTGTAAGCAGTCTCTGTAAGTCAGCTTACTCACACGAAAAGATTGAAGATATGTGACAGTTTGTATTTTCGTATATAATAGTGGGGATACAACTGTCTTAGAACTGTTATAGAAACCAATATTAATTTATCAAAATGAAAAAAAATGATGACTTGTTCAAGAAAACTTAACCTCTGCAAAAACATTTTAATTGATTATTGTTTAAGTAAGGGACCGTTCATAATTTATGGCTAGGGGTGGGTGGGGGTTGGGTTGGAATGTATTATGATTTTTATGGTGTAGCATGTACAATGTGAATGACCCCAACCCCTCCTAAAATGTAAGTACAAAGTAAGTGACCCTCCTGCATGCCATGTACAAAATTAATGACCCCCCCTCCACTTCCCATAATTCCTAAGCATAATTGCATAATTTTATTTAAGAGTTCCTTCCGTTCCCCCAACCCTAAACCTAACTCTAAACCTAACCCTAACTTAAATTTTGGACTTTTAGTCATTCTGTGAGTTCTCCAGTAATTGTTGTGTTAAGTTTTGTTAATAACTTTAGTATATTTATAAATGTTATTTGGGATGGGGAAAGGGGAGGAACTCGATCTTAGCCTACTGTATTATGGAGAATATAATACACTCAAAATATATCACAATCAATCAACGTTAAGACGACAAACTCACCTTTCTTCCTTCGACAGGAGCACACAGCCATTGCCAACCGAGGTCCATATTTCTTGGGTAAGAATTGGAGTTTCTGCAGATCTTTCCTTGCATTCTCAAATTTGATCTTATCACTATGATATATGCAACTCGGCATCCTCGCGAATATTCTAATTCCACTTATTATAATTACTTCGTTTTGCTATAGATTACAGTTTTTAAAACGCGCACAGCTAGACGTTTAATCAAATTCTTTAAAACATTTTCAGTTTTGGTCAATGCTAACAATTAGAAAACAATTTAAATATGATCTAATGCAACATCAATAAATATTCATTTAAAAACAACTGGGCCTTTCGTCTGAGAAATATTACATAACAGAAATGACCTGGAAATCAATAAAGTTAGGTTAAAAGAACCTTACTCCCAAACTCAATCAGTCAATGCACCTCACGATTGCCAATTTGCAATACCAATAGACGATGCTCATGTCAAACCAAATGTCACTGCTTGTGGATGACAGGCTTTGCAAATGTTCGGATAGCTCTCCGTTTCCCTTTTATATGCAGCTAAGCTGAGCAACGGTTGTGCAATATAGAAGAACTGACGTGTTCCCAATCACTGTCGAGAACGTTCGCAGTGTTGATATATTTTTAGCAACTTGTGTAAGCTCCATTCCAACGCGTGATGCGACGTGTTGCAATAGAAAGAAGAAAACGCAGGGAACTCAACGTCGCTGTTGAGAGCCTTAGCCACGTGCTTCCGTGTTTTTCACTGCGCCGTCTATAAATAAACAACCGTCAAGGGAGGCAATTTTTCGCCAATGTGTTCGTTGTCCTAGGTGGCATTTGTCCGGGTGGTTTTTGTCCTGTTCCCGATCTTAACATGGGGAGTACTTCACTTTTTATAGCGAAACAGTGCGGTACCGCTATAGCGCGAAAATTGCCCAGCAGCGAACAGCGAGGGCTGCGCCCGGTAAAATGCATTCTAGCATTAACCTGTGAATGATACTCAAATAAACCCTTGATAATTTACAAATTCAAATTTACAGTGTTAACAAATACATGTGTTTTTTCCGTTATTTTTAATTCTAAACTGTCTGCCCGATATCAGTGATAAGTACGCCTATTGAATGGGTTTGTTATTCACCTGCTGATATGTGAATATATCTATAATAAATCCTACCATCCTAGGAACTCGCCACCATATTTGGAACTCCCCTCCATCCTTGGAGCTGTCTGCCATATTTGGGATTCTTTACCATCCTTCAAACACCTTGAAGTCATGGTAGAAATATCCTAGACTAATGTTTAGTCTCTGAATATATACATGTATAAGTTTGATAGTAACAAATAAGCCCATTTAAAATGAAAAAGAGCCCCAGACTTGCTTTATTTAGGGCTTTAGCACTGCTGAGAAAACTTGGCAGTAGGGAAAATAATGTGATTCTGGGACTGTGAGACAGACTAGTGTTTAGACCTGTGTGGTCCCTTTTATATATCATATTAATATGTACAGAGTGTGTGCGTGTACGCGTGCGAGTGGAGATTGGTTCTTTGCCACAAGCCCGTATAATGGAAACTCCACTGTGAACACATGGTAAAAACGTGAAAGTACTTAACAGTATTCGACGTTAAGTTGAAGTGGTTCCAACAAAATCCCCACATGCAACAAGACCAGTGGAAAGAAGAAGAAACTGGTCATAGTTGGGAAGCCAAAATAATGAAACAATTACACTTCTGCATGTTACATCACGTGCGCTGAGATTTAATCATGTTTGTCATTTCCATTAATGCTGATGTATATAAGCCTGTATTGCTCAAATGTTTAGCTAGACCAATGCTTAGTCTCTGAATATATATAAGTTCCATAGTACTGACTGACTGAGTTTGGTTTTACGCCGCTTTTAGCAATATTCCAGCAACATCACG
>VKKT01002195.1:39123-49843 GCA_008038995.1 Haliotis laevigata | reverse complement strand
GTGATGTGGATGAGGCGCTATAAAAGTACTCTTATTATTATTATTATTATTATTATTATTATTATTATATCCGAAAACCAATTGAAAACCATTTCATAACATATTATATATGATATTAACCATCATTCCAATGTCACGCTTGCTGATCTCTTTGACGAGGCGAGGAAAACACCTTGTACGTCCTGCACTTAAAAAAATGTCTACAAACGACGAGAATTGATAATCGAATCTCAATTGAACTGGATCATCAATATTATCCTTACCTACCCCTATCTTATCATAGATGATGATGGTAATATCATCGAAATAAAAAATTATTGGTTTGTACTGACTATTTTTTCCAGAAATAAAAAGGGGACGTACGTATCAACATTACCAGATCAAACGGGTAATATGTTAGTCATTCAGCCGGAATACGAACATAATTGGCTACAATTAAGAATGTATACTGGGGTCCCACCCTCGTGGATCAGTGTGATACAAGGTTCTACACTTATTAAGTCTTTCTTTTAGATGCCGCCGGAGAAGATGTGAGAATTCTGTATGGGTTAAAAATACGCTGGCATGATTGCCATCAATATAAACGTCGTATTTATATACAACCAGGAAGAGTCACCACTAGAAGCCTCGATGGGATCATGTTTTTTCAGGAGCCTTACATTACTCTCCGGGTCATTTTTATATACAAACATATTTACCTCATCAGCTTAAAATATATTCATCAAAGATTGACGGAAAACCAATTAAATATTATTTTATAAATAAAGATTATATACAGGATGGGACTGTACCCAGTCACAGAGCTGTCAATTCCGTGAACGGTGAGGACACCGCCATGATGGCAACCGGCATGGGATTAGGCACGGTGGGTATCGGATTGTTATCCACCCTCAAGGCCGCACCCATTGTGTTAGGCATCGAAATAACAGCCGGAGTGGCAGGGTTGGTGGGATTGGCGCTTAGATGATCATATTTCCACCGCTTTCACTGATAGCAAAATATCCGAGGAAGAGTTTCGTTTGGTGCTCTCAGAAATCGCAAAGTACCACAGAATGAAGCAAGATATTCGAACCGAGACTCATAAAAGCATTGTCATCAGCGAAGACAAGAAACACAAGTTCATAGAACTAGGGAAGCAACAGGCCCTGCAAGCCTTCATTACGAAAACCAAAAAAATCATAGAAGGAGATTCACAATAAACTGTTTCTCGGACATCAACATAACATGGCCAGCCAGCCAGCTAGCCAGCCGGTCGTTCGGCCGTACAAGTCGAGCTGACACTGCAACTGCAACTCGCTCACAGCGCTCACTTGGTGATTCTGAGACGGCAGCTGGGCAATGCCGGCACTGCCGAGAGCTGCGGTATGATTTAGCTTCAAGAAACTATCGCCTCGCTACTTTATAGCAAGTACGGCAATACGTTGAACATTTAGCCTTTTAACAGACGGACACCCATGCTCGATAAAAAGTGATTATTTCAGAAGCAATGGGGGCTCTGGAGTGGGCCTTCCCAAGGCCTTAATTGGAAATTAAGGAAGGCCCTGGTCCAGAACCCCCATTGTGTATACTACTTCTTGCAACAAGCAGGAATGAGAACTCGTAAAATCACGGTAGGGACAATGAAGGCTAGTAAAAATGTAATCATTTTACAGTCCTCTCCCCATGCAGATAGATTTGGTAAAACGTAAGAGACTCTCCTTACCTTAGGCCAGCACCTGACACTTAGCTGACAAGCAGCAATAACGGGCGTCAAACACACTTACTCATACACTGATATAAAAGCATTGTAGGCAATTGAGTTTGTTCAAAACTGCCTCTGTTCACACAGCAGAAAATGGGTACCTGGTGGGATAAGTCATGTGACTATAACCTCACAGGAATATCCGGAATATTAATGAGCAGTCTATTTGTATGCGCTTTAAGCATGCACTTGGTATATGGAATTTACCGCTATAGAAGTACTGATTATTTTCATAATTATTATTTAAGATAACCACGTTCGTTGTTGTTCGTTCTTTTGCAGGCATTACAGCATCGTTACCAACAACTCCTGTCAAATACACACTTTACCCCGGTTTTAAAACCTGGAACGAGGTTTATGCAATATGTCAAGCTCAAGGTCAACACATGCTCACTCTGGACACACTGGCGAAATATACGAATTTTCAGGAAATCGCGGCTGATTGGAAAAATAATTCACTTTTGTGAGTACTGTGTGTTTAAGAATTATGATTGTCCTTGTGCAAACCGTGAAGATCCGGTCTAGAATTGGTCTTCAGCAACCCGTGCTTGTCGTAAGAGGCGATTAACGAGATCGGGTGGTCAGGCTCGCTGGCTTGGTTGACACGTGTCATCGTATCCCAATTCCCTAGATCGATGCTCATGCTGTTGCAATTGATCACTGGATTGTCTAGTCCAGACTCGATTATTTACAGACCACCGCCATATAGCTGTAATATTGTTGAGTGCGGCGTTAAACAACCAACCAACCAACCTTTCCGGAAGCGCACAAACGGTGAACATGTTTTGTGTGCGATTGTAATTGGTGGGCATCCGTGGAGCGTGATGACCCTAATATACGAAGATGTGGTGGGGTCGCCTAGTGGTTAAACATCATAACGCCGAAGGTCCGGGTTCAATTCCCCACATGGGTACATTGTGTGAAACCCATTTCTGGTGTCCCCGCCGGGATATTGCTGGAATATTGCTAAAAGCGGTGTAAAACCCAACTCACTTACTCACTCACTCACCCCTCACATACGAAATTGACCATGATGTATATTACAGGACGAACGATTACTGGACTGGACTTCATCAGTCTCAACCAAACGACAACGTGTCGAGTCTGAGATGGTCGTCGGACTGTGTGCCTCACGGTTGGGTCGAGTGGGGTGGTTTATCTGAGCCGGATCATCTTGCCATTCACAGATGTGTGCGACTTCATGATTCTGAGGGTGCTGGGTTCAGGACTAGGGCATGTAGCTCTAAATACCATATTGTCTGCGAGGAATACACAGGTGCGTGTTGTTTCTGGGTGATTGGGTTAAAATTTAACGTCGCAACGGCAATGTTTCAGCCATACAGCGACGAGACCAAGTATACATATATACACAAATCTATAATTACATAAAGTTACAATCAAAAACAAGTTTTCATTTACACATTTCAAAATAAGGGGATCGTTAATAAATTATGGTTAGGGGGGTACATTAACTGGACAGTATATCGGGCGAGTACGTCTCTATGCAATACCGACAATGCCCCATGAACGTGTAAAGCGTCTTGTTTTTTTTAATTTGTGCTTTTGTGATTTGGGTCAAGTACTTTAATAGTGTGAGTGAGTGAGTTTGGTTTTACGCCGCTTTCAGCAATATTCCAGCAATATCACGGCGGGGGACACCAGAAATTGGTTTCACACATTGTACCTATGTGGGAAATAGAACCTAAGTGTTCGGCGTGACGTTCGGAGCGAACTCCTTACCACTAGGTTACCCCACCGCCCTTCAAGTACTTTAGACTTCACAAAGACGATGCAATATATTCTGCAACACAAACATAAAGCCATTTACAGAAGATCGTGAAGATCTCGTATCAGATAAACGCTGAGAGAACCATGACCGCTTCATCTAAATAAATGATGCGTTGATTCTTGAACAATTAGATTTTACACACATAAAACGAGTCAGCTCATTTTAACATTTTTTGTCCGAAATATTGACATTAACATCGAACATCCATATTAACTGGAGAGTGTATTGGGCGAGTATGTCATTGCGACTTGGCGTTTAATTCGCAACGATAATATAGTAGCGCCGTCATTGCTTCCACTCAGAAAGACCCGTTTATCCGATATGATGTTCTGAGAAGCAATTTTCCAGCTTTTCCACTGAGAGTTATCTGCCCCTTATGACAAGTATCGCAAAGAGACATCACTCTAAACGAACTTATTTCGCGAAAGTGGTAATTGGCTTATTGTGAGACTTGATCAACAACCTTGATACTGACTGATAAGTGAGTGAGTTTGTTTAGGTTTATAGTCACATCGGCAGTATTTCAGCAATATCGTGACTAAGATATGCCAGATCCTCATACAGGAAGGTATCACATCGACCAGATGTTTGATAGGGTAGGGTAGTACACGACAGTTGGAAGGGTAATACACGACACTTGATATGGATGTGCAACTTCTTTACTATTTACACACAACGTTTCTCGTCTAATACTTGCCCCTTTATCAACATTCACCTGATGAAGGGGCAAGTATTAGCCCAGAAAAGTTGTGTGTAAATAAAAAAGAAGTTGCACATCCATGTTAAGTGTCTTGTATTAACACATCGACGTACAACATGTGATTTTGATTAATCTGTTTTTAACGCTGATTATCCGGGTTCGATTCCCATAATGAACAACGTTTCATATTTTGTCCTAATTCTCCATGTCATTTTCGTTGCAGGGGAATGCACATTTGAGATGTTTGAATCAAACAGGACTTCCGGTCTAACAATTCTTTGGAGGACGAAAGTGAAGACAACACAAGAATGCATGGACGCTTGCAAGAACTATTCCTCGGAGGCCATGGAATGTGTGGCTTTCCATCAAATAACGTCACCTACCTTGACAATCTGTTATTTTTGGGGCCGGGAGTCGGTTTTCGTTAAAAGTAATCCGTCCCTGGTAACTGACAGTGGAACAAATACTTACGTTAAAAGATGCATCGAAGGTAACCGGCTGATTGCCTCCATGAATCCTTTTTTTATTTTTTCTTCTGGGGTCGATTATATATAGGTTGTTACATGGATGTAGTATTGGTGATTTAAGAACCTAAGAACTTGTATTTTCCAATTTTGGTTTTGCAGTAATTAATCCAGGTGATCTTTAATTATGGTCCGGTAAAGTTTCCGAAAAGAAATAGCCGATTTTAAGTGTTATTGATCTTTTGCCTCGCAATAGTAAATATACATATGAGAATAGTGTATGCAAAGTACCCAATGAGCTGTTCTCAATTCAAACTCCTAATAAGAGACCCCTCCCACCACCGAATGCACCGGGAACTCCCGTATTTACGCCACTGGATTAAATTCGAAAATGCACAATCTTTTGATAAAAAGGAAAAGAATCAGGACTTTTTAAAATTCTTTGATCAGGAAACTGTTGTATAAATTCAAAATTCAAAGTTGTGAAAATGTAAACGTGAATGATAAAGTTGACAATTTCTAATGCAAAACGCGAACTTCAAACTATTATGAGAGGACTGACTGACATCTGAGACAATGACTAGTCTCTACAGAGAGTATTTAGTTCAAAGCACTGAAATGTTCACTCGAGTGAGTATTTCAACTCAGGAACGGAATAATGAAGTTATAACAGTCTATTAAATGCAAAACATGAACTTCAAACTAATAGTTTGAGTTGTGTGTGGTTGGGCTTTACGTCACATCGGCATTATTCCAGCCATATAGGAATCCATGAACATTTTAACTTCAAACTAATAGGACAGGAGTGACTGACTGATATCTATGGCAGTGACACTATTCAGAGCCAAAGTCTCCGCGTTTGGAAAAGGACGTTACTGAAAACACCCAAGACTTAAATCCAAGTTTAAGCCCTTTGGCTAAATTGCGCGTGTGCCTAAATACGGGAATTCCCAGTACCACCGAATACCTCGCAATTTGTCTTCACATGCACTTTGATAACTCCGGACCCATACCAGTGAATGAATTAGAACGGGTTAGAATTGATCTCCAGCAACCAACCCATGCTTGTCGTAAGAGGCGACTAACAGGATTCGGTGGTCAGGCTTGCTGACTTGATTGACACTGTTATCGTATCCCAACTGCGTAGATCCATGCTCATGGTGTTGATCACTGGATTGTCTGTTCCAGACTCCATTATTTACAGACCGCTGCCATATACATGCAGCTGTACTATTGATGAGTGCGGCGTTAGACGACAAGTTAAAAGAAAAAATAAATTATGCCAGTTTTTGGAGCTGTATAGTTCTTATTCGTTGTCTGAATGTATAAGAAAACATACATTTGAGATATATGTAATGACTGAATTGTCTGGTCCAGACTCGATTATTTACAGACAGACACAATATAGTTCGTATGTTGCAGCGTCAACAACAAACTGCTACATACCAGTGTACTCAACTAGTACGTGCATGTAGCTAAGTAACTTAGACTTGAATTTTCACATGCAAGCTAAAAAAGGGATGATAATAAGTTTAATTCAATAGTTAAATAATATGTCACCTTTGCAAGAAAAATATGAAAATGTACTTCAATATTGAAATGTTGGCATCGGCGTGCAAGAAAAAGATTTATGGCGTCCAGTACTGCACAGTGGGATCTGGAATACCATAGGGCCAGGCGTCCCCAAAGTAGGTTGGCATCCTTGTCACAGTGAACAGTCCCCATTATCATTGTGCATCAAATAAACTTGTTTTAGGAAATACACTTGAAAACCTGGTTAGAACACTTTCGGCAACCAGTTGTTGCATAAATACATGCCGAAAATTAAAGAAAGTTCCTTTTACGCCTCACTCAACAATATTCCAGCTATATGGCGGCGGTCTGTATATAATAGAGACTGGACCAGACAATCCAGACTAGCAGTACTGGCTAGGCCGTTGTTGCTGATGTGGATCTGAATAACGCAATCAAGTGACAGAGTGAGCAATATTCCAGCTATATGGCGGCGTCCTGTAACTCATCGAGTCTGGACCAGACAATCCAGTGACGAACAGCGATCTAGGCAATGGGGATACGATGACATATGTCAACTAATTCGGCGAGCCTGACAACCCGATCCCGTAAGTCGCATCTTACGACAAGCATGGGTTACTGAAGATCAATTCTAACCCGGATCTTCACAGATAACAACTTGATCGGTTTGTTTACAGGCCGCCGTAATACGGCAGGAATCCAGCTGTGTGGCTTCAGGCAACACAGTTCTTGTGCAATTTAATAAAAATAATCATTATAATGGATTTGTATAGCGCCTAGTTTCCACATACGGTGCTCAACGGCACTGAAATCACAATCTGATTATTATCACCCCGGATAACCCAAGCTGCGCCTGCGCTATAAGGTTTATAGTCACATGACTTATCCCACCAGGTACCCATTTTCTCCTGGGTGAACAGAGACAGTTTTGAACAAACTCACTTGCCTAAGGTGAGACCACATGTATCACACCTGCTTCGTTGTTGGGTAGCTAGGACTGAAGGCCTAGAAACTCTCAGGAGTCAAGCCTTTTGATGCGATAAAATCTTTCATGTGTGTGAGCGTGACGGGAAGCTGTAGGTTGTTCGTCGAGATTGGTCGTACACTGGCGTCAATGTTTGGTGTCTTTCCGCAGGTGTGTATGAGCCGACTGCCCCGGACGTTGCACCAAATGATAACATGGTACCGGTGGTTTCCTGCAACTCTAGCGCCGATGGAGCATCATCTGTGATTCTTTCACCTTCTGCTCAAACAGCGCTGCTTTCAGCTTCCCCAGCGAGTGCTTCTTCGATCCTGACAACGTCCACGCAACAGCTGACCTCTCCGTTGATAGCAAGCGTCCACATAACAGTCGACAGCTCATTTCAGACATCACTGGCGTCTGTGACAGAGGTGACCTCGCCATTGCTGCCCAGAGTTCAGTCAACAGGCGACTCATCGTTTCAGTCAACGTACGCATCCGGGATTGAGATGACCACGCCGTTGATGCCAAGCGTCCCTGAAACAGTCGACTCAGCGCTTCAGTCAACGTACGCGTCTGTGACGTCGTCATTGCTGTCCAGCGTTCAGTCAACAGGCGATTCATCATTTCATTCAACGTACGCATCCGGGCTTGCGATGACCTCGACCTCGTTGATGCCAAGCGTTGACACAACGGTCGGGATGTTTCTTATCGATGAGTCGTCAAGTTTATCTGACTGGAAAGAATCCAGTTCCAAGTCTTCTGCAAAGACCGAATCTCCTTATCCAAGTAAAGATCCGAGTTCATGGGATTCAAAGACGTCTAATGACCAACAGCCGGTATCTTCGAGTATTCACGACGGAATGATGACAACATTGAAAGATGTTTCTTTGGCACCAACCAAATCAATTGTTCATGGTAAGTGTTTATCCTATTCCGTGGTTTGGGTGTTCTGTTTGAAGTTTAAGGCCGCACCAAATACAAAGCAAATAGTTGATAATATGAGCAACTTGCACCAAATACAAGCAAAATAGTTGATAATATGAACAACTCGCACCAAATACAAGCCAAATAGTTGATAATATGAACAACTACTTACGCCGTCGAGTGTGATAGCACGCTTTCAACCAAGTCTCCGTGTCTGACCATCAGAATTACGAAGTCCCCTTTAGGTACACATGCACGTTCTAAAGGGGAAAATCTACCAAAAACGTATATGCTGGTGAACGTATTGGTTTTGTTAGTGAGACTCAATCTAAAGACTAATTGCATATAATTGAATCCCCCCTACTCGGGGCGGTGCTCCTAATGTCATTTACGGATTGGTGTAATGTTGCTGGATTATTTGGGTCAGCAACAGTATCACATATTTCGACGGTAACTTATGTGTTTCTTACACGAGGATACTAACTTACACTGAAATGTCTACTGTGAGTATGTCAGAGATTTATATCTATGAACGAATAAAACAAAACCAATTCTACCATTTGATCTTTTAGATTTTAACCGGGGCTTACAAATAGTAGTTTTGCTGTCGATAATACCATCAGCTTTCTTCTTTATAATGAATAAATGATATGACCTATTTTACCCTATGTTCCGAAATTTTATTGTTATCTCGAACTGACATTCGTAACATCGTGTACGCAACGGTAATAGACAAACACAACGTTAACAAAAACGGCAATCGTCTGACATGACTATTTACTTGACTGAGAAGTTCAATTATTGCTTCATGCTTCGAATATTTTCATTTTTCTTCAAATCTTCTTCGAAAACTCGAAATTTGATGTTTTTGAAAATATACGAAGCAACGGCAAATTTCGCAGGATGAATGATTGATGCTACAATAGTGTCAGCATTTTGCGCACGTGACCCATTCGTCACCACTCGCCCCCTTTCCGTATCCTCCAAGAAGTTTTCGGCTTGTCCCGGGATAACACGAGTTGAATTAGTCACGAATGCACGTGTCCCTGATGGAAATACAAACCACCTGTAAAATATGTCCGAATTTACCTTTCAAAATATTATTCTATGCACTGTCATCTCACCTGTTTACCTTTAGCATAACTCTATGGGGTTCGCGTGAAATAATGAAGGTAGAGGGCGCGAGAGTCGATTCAATATAACGTTGGATGAATTCATTCGACCTTTTAAATTTAATATTGTGATCTAAATACGTATTTTTATTTGAATGAAAGCTTCCCTGAGGGCTGATAGTTAGTATTATTGAGAGAAATGCATAATTTAAATTTAGAGAAGTGTTGTTTGATATACGGCATTTAATTTTGTACAGAGAGTACAGACTGCCCTTGTAGCTGCAGGTACAAAGAAGCATTTGACCTGGAGGCTTTGGATCTTGCAATAGACAGAAAGAAGGTGTCTGCATACAGAAGGTCCAAGACATCTGCCGCAGATGACCGTCCATCAGCCCAAGCAATTGGAAAGACTGGGATCGCCATCTTGGCGTTCGTGTTTGTGTTCATCGTGTGTATGGACTTAGACAGGGTTGCGATGTTTGTACATCAAATCTTTAAAAAGAGGAGCGTTGAGCGGGTGTGATTATCTTACCAGGTACTGTCGTCATATGGCTTTTTTGTGGCTGAGTGGGTTAGATTGCTGATTGTATGTGCTGGCGATGAAGAGATTCACTCTGAAACTGTGGGTTCGAATCTCGGATGGGTCTTGTCTCAATTGTGTTTCCAAATGTGACGCATGCATTAAATATGCATGAGTAGAAATTCCTAAGCTTGGTCATTACATTTATGGCTGTATGCAAAGAGGTATTGTTATAGACCTAATCCACGTTTGATTTATAACTACAAACGTAAACCCCCCCTTTGAGTTGAGAATATAATTCCAATACACATGGATTCAATGGCCGCGGCAAAACTACAACAAGCATACAAGTTTATAATCTTATCTAATAATTTTCTGCCCAACTGAAACGTTGATATAATATGCTGCTTATAGTGGCAGTGGTGGTGACAGAATTAGTAATAATTATAATAACAGTAGATATAGTACTTATGATTGTTACCCGTGAAGATGCGGATTAGAAGTGATCTTCAGTAACCCATGCTTGTCGTAAGAGGCGACTAACGGGATCGGGTGGTTAGGCTCGCGGACTTTGTTGACACATGTTATCGTATGCCAATTGCGCAGATCGATGCTCATGCTGTTGATCACTGNNNAGTCTGGTCCAGACTCGATTATTTAGAGGCCGCCGCCATATAGCTGTAATATTGCTGAGTGCGGCATAAAACTAAACACACTCACTGCTATTATTCGCAGACCTGGTGCAACCATCACGGAGTGCTACTGATGAGAGTCGGAACAGAGGATAATTTATATATTTTTTGATTCACTGGTATTTATGCTGTTGTTGATCAGCTATATGCACAAATAGAAAAGAAAACACGTTTTTGTGTAATTGATATGCATGCAGTACTTGATTGCGTTTACCCGTGAAGATCCGGGTTAGAATATTGACCTTCAGTAACCCATGCTTATCGTAAGAGGCGACTAACGG
>VKKT01002195.1:27503-37832 GCA_008038995.1 Haliotis laevigata | reverse complement strand
TTCATGTTCTTGATGATATCATCAATGCAATTACTGACATCGTGCAATTAAATACAGATATCATTAATTGATTAACTGCGGATGGCAACACTATTTTGACAGTTACTAGTGCGGAACTGTTTGGAGGGTTTCCTTGCATGTATTTTTGATTAGTGCCAAGAGCAGGAAAATTACAGCATCATTTGAAGTAGATATTCCTTATGATTATGGAGATATTTTGTCACATTTATTTGATTAAATATGGAATTTGGTGTGCTTCCTATTGCAATTTACCTTTTATGCACCTCAGTAAAAATTTGGGAACATGGATGGCCATGTCGTAGAAGACGCTGCACATTAGCTGTAGAGAGTTGCATCCCATAGGTGTACAAGAGGCCTATGATCCTTTGATCTGAATCCCAGTTCACCACGACCTATTTTGTGTTTGTACTATACCCCCACTTGTTGGCTCAGCTGTTACACATTCAGTAAGTGAGTTTTACACCGCTTTTAGCAATATTCCAGCAATTTCACGGCGGGGGAAACCAGAAATAGACTTCATACATTGTACCCTTTTGGTGAATCGAAGCCGGGTCTTCGGCGTGATGGTTTAGTGAGTGAGTGAGTGAGTGGGTGGATTGGCGGGTTTGAGTGAGTGAGTGACTGAGTAAGTGAGTGACTGAGTTGGTACTGCTTAACGCCGCCTCAGCAATCTTAAAGTCATTTGCAACGAGGCACCTACTATTATTCCATCTTTATTTCAAACATTGTCACCGAAGGACTATAGAGTGAGTGAGTAAAAACAAATATCGGCAACAATTTAAGTTTATTGTGAGAAAGTTACACATGAAAAATAAATATATTTAGGCTAAATAAAAAAATATATCGAAAAGGGACAGCACAATTCAACATAAAAGTGGGGCTAGGGTGACACATCGACAATATTTCAGCCATATATTTTGGCCCCAAACTGTGTTGCATTAACATACATAAAATTGTATTTTATATTGACTTGTATTCACAATGATGTATAATTGTCTAAACTGTACTTCATATTCTGTTACTAGAGCTCAAATAAAGAATGAAATGGTTGTTATCTGTTATCCCAAAGCACAATACAACATGGTCTGTGAGGAATAAGGCAGCACGTTTTTGTATCTCGTTGAACTTTGTTTGCCAAATCAAGGTGACTAACGCTTGGCCTCAAGAAACATTTAAGAATATTCAAGCTTTATACCAGCTATCTGTACATAATGAGTTATGATGAAGACAATCCGGTGATTGATATTATGAGCAAAGGTACAATGCACTCAGGTGCGATGACAGGCTCTTTATTAACCAAGTCACCGAGTCTGACATTCGGAACTACTGAGTCGCTTCATGCGCCAGCATCGGCTGATGAGGATCAATTCTTAGTCAGAATCTCCGGTCAGGCCTTTAAGCACACCAGTTATGTTTGGTCATATTTGACATATTTGAATTGGTTTGTTGTTTAACGACGCACTAGTCCAGCTATATGGTGGCGGTCTGTAAATAATCAAGTCTGGACCAGATATAGACATTTTTGCAATTAAAGTTTTTGGTACAAAGCTCACTGGATGCTGAACTATGGAAGCGTATTAGGACTATAATATATGCGTAGAAATGTAAAGTACCATCCATGTAGATTTTACTTATAG
Source organism: Haliotis laevigata (assembly GCA_008038995.1). Lineage (NCBI taxonomy): Eukaryota > Metazoa > Mollusca > Gastropoda > Lepetellida > Haliotidae > Haliotis > Haliotis laevigata. The sequence goes on along the minus strand of VKKT01002195.1, from coordinate 36,174 downwards.
TTGCATAAATAATCAAATAAAGAGAATGTGTCGTCTATTATTGAATTATCGACTTTGATAACCGTCATCTCTTGAGAGACTAATACGTCTGTTTCATGTAATCAGTTTCGAGATTAATAATGGTCAATGGTGTATTGACTTAAGTAAGGTTCTATCAGAACATTCAGTAAAGTAACTCTTCATTTAGTTGTTCCCAAGTGTTGGGAATATAAATTAATTTATTTGAGGCTGGTAGTTTTGACAAAATGAAATGTATAAAGTGAGTGAGCACAGAAAAGGCCAAATGAAAATGAAATCAATGACCATACACAGACACGTACGCACGCACGCGCGCACGCACACAACATACAACTCTGGTTGCAACTTCACAAGACTATATCACGTTCTGAGTAACGTTAAGCACAATTATTATTATCTCACATATGGCGATAAAAGTCACTATGTAGAAGTAAATGATCATCTGCGTGGATGTGTGTATAATCTACGCAGATGATGAAAACGTTTTAAACTGTGGCTTTCATACGCTTTCGATTTTATGCAAAGTTGAAAATGAAAAGTTCATTTTGAACGTCTTTGAAAATTAATGTTGACCAGATGACCTGATCTTGCTCATAACTTTCGGATTACCCGTCAAATACTAAGGGTCTTGCTTTGAACATTGAAGCAGCTGTATCACCATTGTTGGCGTTCACCAAAAAAAAGCCTGATTATTTAGGTGGTATACAGGCATCAGCACGAGTGAGTGAGTTTAATCTAAATCACGTCGGCATTATTTCAGCCACATTGTGACTTGAAGTGAGTGAGTGAGTGAGTGAGTTAAAATCTATAGTCACATCGGCAATATTTCAACCACATTGTGACTTAAAAAGTTATAAATTAATAATAAACACAATTACATTATAAAACACCTGTCGACGAAGGACAGTAAAACAACTAGATTATCACAGAAAGAAATTTAAGACTAGTAATTAAATCTAAAATATTTTACCTATAAATGACAATACAATACAAAAACCGGCTATAGATTGCCAACAGCTGAAGGTAGATCACCGTATTGTGACTTGAAGAATTTATACAGTAATACAATATTTTTAAACAATACATTTCAAATTAAAACCTGTCAACAAAGGACAGTAAAAGGCTAGATGATCACAGATAGAGATTCAAAACTTTCATGTAACTATAAAATATATCATCATCTTTAACAATACAATATAAAAAGGGGCTAGAGATCGCCACCAACTGAAGGTAGATCACCATGCTAGGACAATGGGTACTTTGCTTCCTGCATGAACCCCAACTGGATTTACACCATCCCTCAGCCGTTGGCGATTAGCATAAGCACGAGGGCGAACCGAGGATTTGAGCCACCACCTACGTATCCTTGCAGTACAATTGGTCACAATCCTCACAGGTATAGTCCGTTTGACTTCATTTGAGACCGATGAATTGCTCACTAACACAAACTCTAATAATTGCAACAAAACCAAATTTTGCATAGTGACATGAAATCGACAGACCAACTCTGATGATTTGGCTCATAATTTTGGACACCCGAATCAGAGTTGGTCTGTCGTTTTCATGTGACAGTGCAAAATTTGGTTTTGTTTAGATTTTGTGTTAGTGAGCAATTCATCGGTCTCAAATGAAGTCAAACGGACTATACCTTTGGCTACAAGGCCGGCAGCATTTCCAAAACAAAAGTAGGCACCGGAAATAGGAAATGGTTATAATTAGAGCATGTACATGATTCTGTTAAGGTAATATCATTTTCTAGCATTTTCCTTGCCTGCTGCTCCAAATTACCATGTAAAAGTATCTATGCAGTTACACTACAGCAGATACTTCATGCGTACAATATGATGACTTCTTTATGGTGATAACTTAGTCAAGCATATGCAGCAGTTATAGGTTAAAATAATATTTTGTGTACTTAACAATGAAATGACACCAAGCTATGACGTATATTAAATTACACAAACCTTCAGTTATATTCAAATTAACGAAGCAGATAACTTGGGAGTTAAAAAATATTACATGTTTTGAAACTTTTGAAGGCTTCGCTTTTTTGGAATGAAGTGGATTTCTAGTTTCTGCTTTTTATCCCACTCAATTTCCATGACACATGCAGTGGGGAATATACCTACCGTTACATCTTCTTAAGTGGAAGGGGCAAACTTTGAAATCTAATTTAGATTCCTAAATTATACATACATATAAAAAATATACATAATAAAGTCAAACAGCGTTATGCGGAAATTTGATGTGTTGATCTTCCGTTTGCCTGCGTGTTCCTTCGTTATTCATCTAAATTGACCGCTAATGAGCCGAAGTTACGGTTGTTTCGAATAGTTTTCCCTGTACATTTTCAGTCATTAACTTCATTTTCTCTTTGTTTGTCAAAGTAAATGAATGCCAAGCTGTGATTTAGTCCAACTTTGGATAACGCGAAGTATTTACGTAGGTCCCGTCGACGTCGAAACAACATGGAATGCGCTTGTAGTTTATAATTGCCTCCGCTTCTAAAAACATCGAACTAAACATTCAAAGGGCTTGAAGTGTCCACTCTTCTGCACCGGCCCATCGCTCGGACCATTCTGTCCACATCTAAACACACGATGAGCGCTGTGACGAGGATGATGATGGCAAGTCCTGAACCGCCGATAGTTCTGGCCGAAACACGATCATCATAGGCCGAAGTCTTGGACCTTCTGTAGGAGGAGAGATCCTTTGGATCCAATATATTGTCATTGTGGTGGATTGCAACCGACATCAAAGGGTGCATGCAAGTGCAAATACACTGGTGCTCGCTCGGCGTACTTGTACCTGGGGAAATTGAAATCTGTAGAAATAAACACATTTATTTTCAGAGTCATATGTTTTAACCCCTTCGCCTACAGGAACTTCCAACACATGATGTCAGTGGAAGTCAAAGACTTTGAATACGTTCCGATTGGACTTCTTGAGACGACAGTTCAGCTATATTTGCATTTTTTATGTCATTGCAAGAACCCTGATATCCTCGTGCCCACTAAGCCTTTTTGGTTAGCATTAGTCGTGTCAGTTGCTGGGAAGGTGCGCTCGATCACATCAAGGTTATCAGAAGAAGGTGCACAATCAATGGTAATTGTCTGACAGAATATTCTATATCAACTAGTTTACTAGTATTGACCATCAGATTGACAAAATATATATATGACAATTGAGTTGGAGTTTCATTGCCAAAAGGTGTGTCACTATTAACAATAATTCATGCTCGAAATACATGATCGATTTGTATTGTTAGACAACGTCCTGATAATAACATCAATTGGCAATTGGTGAGATAACGAATTCTTACCAGTACGTAGCGCCACCGTAGATGGATCGAGATCCAGGTTGGTAACATGTGTGCTTGTCTCCGGTTCCAGAGGATCGCTGACTATAGTCGATGTAGACTTTGTACCCTCAGACGATGTTGTATCAACCACATCAATCAACGTGGTGATTTGAGACGATACAGATATGGCCGTCGTGAAAGATTCAGAGGGTGCGACGTTTGACGCAGAAGCTGTTTTGCTCGTTGTGCTGTCAGCGACTGACGTCATCTGATGGATACTCCGATACAAACTGTGTGATGTACTGTCTCTGAAGTCACCGGACGAGGTTGATGAATACAGTCTGATAGGAGTAAGGTTATGTGAAGTCATTGTGGAAGTCAGATATGATTCGATAGGAGCTTCAGTTTCAGTGACGGATGCTTTTGTAGAGGTCGCTGAACTGGCGACTGAGTTCTTCTCAGGAAAGGTATTTGAAGATGTTCTAACTGTATCACTTTCACTAAAGTTTGCGTGTGAAGAATATATGTTATCTGATTGTGTGTCGGTTAAAATAGATAGTTTATTGTCTGAAGTTGTGCCTGGATATGTAGGTGATACTGAGATCGGTTCTGACGTCACAATAGATGTTGATGATGTCTCAGTGGTGACAGGGCACGCAGTTATTGGGTCAACATCGGTATTTGTTGGAACTGATACGGCAGTCGACTTGTAATTACCTGAAACACATTTTACAATGAAAGAAAAATAAACATTTGTGTCTTCATGTCACACATTCGTAAAATCCTGACTCATTCTATAATATTGTAAAGATGTGGATTACCCTATGGCTAGGGTATCGGTGAAATCCATAATGGTTTAAGAGTTTGATGTTAACGTTGCTGAATTCCTGCTGTAGGGCGTAATATAGTATGGCAGTGTGAACCAGGCAATCCAGTGACTGATATCATGAGCCACAATCCACACTGTTTTGGTACGATGACATGACATCAACCAAGTCAATCAAGTCTCGCTTGCTTGAACCGATTCTATGCCTAAATCAATTTTATCCCGACATCGTAAAGCAAATCTGGACTTTCTCGTGTATACGTACCTTGAACACACCGCTTTACGAGAACTGTTCTACCAGACGAGGACGTCATTTCCGGATTGTCCTTGATGTACACCTGTTGTCTCGTATAGATCCTACAGGGGTTGCCAGATGTGGTTTTGCTGTCGTAGACTATAGCAACACACTGTCTGCTTCCGGTATATGTGAGACATGCACGCATGCAGTCATCAATGCTCACATTAATGGAGGAAGCAGAAGTAAGAGCAGTAACGTCCTCTCCTTCAAATCTTTCAAAGGTACATTCATCTAGTGAACACATAAAACACATCAATATTTAGTTGACGATATCGGGTGTGTCATGCATTGATCAACATGGTATTGAAGTTAAGTGAGTGAGTTTAGCAATATTCCAGCAATATCACGGCGGGGACACCAGAAATGATCTTCACACATTGTACCTATGTGGGGACTCGAAACCGGGTCTTCGGCGTGACGAGCGAAGGGTTTAACCACTAGGCTACATCGAAAGGAAGACATCAGAATGAAGTTGCTTCAAAGTCAGGATCCCGTGTCATATACCTATCACATTACAACTTGCATTTTCGGAACATGCATCAGTGGAGATGATTGGAAATCTCTACGTGTGAAATTGTGACCATACAAACTCACTTTTTACCATTAGACGTATATTTGCTCCGCCTAAACTATCATTATGTATACTGCTGATCTCCTTCCCACTTGGAATTAGAAACACCTTTCAATAAATTTAATGCCTTCAACCATTTCACTTTCTGATATTTAATATGTGGTAAGAAAGTATAAATTGATCTACCAACATGAAATATTCTGCGATGGTCTGTGACAAAATAACACTATTCTAAATGTGTACACTTTCATAAATCCACATTTTTATTTATACCACACAGATGATACACAACGCCTTACACTGAACACGAATCAGAATTACAATTTCTTTGTACTCGGTACCAATTTCCTACCTGTAGGCTCTTGACAAACCAATTGACGGTTTGCACTGCATGGAGTTGTCCGGAACTTGTTAGTTCTAAAATGTATTCGTACGCACTTTTCGGTTTCTTGTAGGTTTGGTTCGTGGTCATCCCAAGAACTCCAGGCGCCATGTGGCTCGCAGTCATGCCACTCATAGTTGGACACTTTAGAGTCTGTGAGAACATATTGGTGTAGCCCAGTCCATATATCTTCGCTGCTGTAACACCCAAGCCATTGATCGTAATACACTTTCGCGAAGTCATTTTATATAAAATAAGGCATGGTGATTTGTTAGCAGTTGGCCTCGGACCCGTCCCACGAAGCAGTTTCAGTATTTCGACTGTCGTGATTCAGTGTGAATGAATAGGAGTTGCTCTAAATTCCCTTTTGGAATGGGTCCCTGACTACACATCGACCGGGCATGACACACATGTCACAGGAACCGCACGTGCCGCACACATGTCACAACAGAATATGTGGCACATGTCATAACGCAACATGTCACACACGTCACAACAGAACATGTCACATACATGTCGACCCAGAACATGGTACACACATGGCACAACAGAACACGTCACATACATGTCAGCGCAGAACATGTGACACACATGTCATCAAAACATGTGACACACATGACACCGCAGAACATGTGACACACATGTCACCCCAGAACATGTTACTAACATGTCACAACAGAACATGTGATACACATGTCACCCCAAAACATGTGACACACATGGCACAACACAACATGTGACACATGTCACAACAGAACATGCGACACACACGTCACAACAACAGAACATGCGACACACATGTCACAACACAACATGTCGCACACATGTCTCTTCAACCGGACAGGTCACACACGCCACAACAATTGAACGTCTTGTAATGAGGATAGGGATATGGCTGAGTTAAACGTGATTTATGTGGAAGAATGTTTTAGTCCCAAACAGAATATTTTACTTGGACTGCTTGCAGTTGGGTTCACTCAGTATTTACCAAAATGTCACCAAAACAAATCAAAGACTATCCGAGGAGAGATCCCCCTCGTGATGTTGTTTAATCAAACGTTTGAAAAAGTTTCAACATATTTTACTATACATATGTTACGCCATCGGTAGCTCATATCAAGACTCTGTGATAGGTTCATGAAATAGTTTTTCACAATATTATCGCTTTACATATATTATACGTACAGCTGTCCATTGGCCTCCCAGATGTTTTTCCACGCCATGAAGTTATCAAACTTGGCCTCAGTATCCAACTTCAGCATCTGCTGACCATTCGACTCACAAACTGCACGGGCCTCGTTCCAGGTTTTCGTTTTGGCGTAAAGCGTATACTTTATTGGAAGCGTTGGGGTCATTGTTGCAATATCTGAAACATGTAAGCTTCCAATCAAATGTGTATGATTAACGTAAGACGTCCACAGCATGTAAGTTTGTATGTCGCAAGTGAAAGACACTGGATATATGTGACACTCGATCTGTGCAGCTGCACATTGCACATTGGGCAGGCCGTTCGTCCAATGCATGCAACTGGCAATAATTGTGAAGGAAAAATAATTTGGGTGACCGCTTTTGCTCATTTCACGCAATGGGCAGTTCATAGATTCACTCAAAGCTCCACTCTACACAAATGAACTTGTTATGGTTTTACGTGTTTTGTTTTAATAAAGTAAACTCCATTCTGTATTGCATTTAGATGAAAGGTGAACTTGATTATGTTATCAAAACACCTCTTAACGATGGAGAAACTAATGGTCACTAAATGTAATACAATGCACACCTTTTGAAAAGGTCAACTGATACCAAAACAATATACTGTATGTTGATTAAACATAACCCAACCAATGCTTGTAAACAGAAAAAAAAAACGTTGTGAGTACATCTTGTTCAGCGAATATTACCGTAATTTTTTCCACTGATTTGGTGATAATTAAAGTCTACATTTGGCCAGATGTATTATTTTCATGCCGTATTTTGTTTTGGACAGTAGAAGTATCTTTGTAAAATAACTGGGTGAAAGGATCTTGGCTTCATTTTGGCTCCTGTGAATAATATTTTGAAACCCAAACAAATAACAGTAAGGTCAACGATTTCTTATGGATATGGAAAGGGTTTTGGCTCTTTTATTTGTATGTCGCCAACTGTAAGGCATAGACATCAATCTTTTGTTTTTTTATAACGACATTGTACTTGAAAGAAACAAAAGGTCTGCATTGCAGTCATCGCGTATTATCTATTCTGGGAAAGGTTGAAAAGCTTAAGGCATGTAATCACGATAGTTGTACGAATTATGCACGATTTTACACAAAATTGTGACCAATCAGAACTCTTCCCTCCAGAAGGATGCCCCTTCACGACCGTGATATGTGTATATCATGCAGTGGATGGCAATGGGGGAAAGGGCATCAGTATAACTAGGAGAAAAAGATTGGAGCTGGAGCTGGAACTAACTGATGTGGATTTGGAGATGGAGGTGGAGGAGAAGATGAGGGAGAGAAGGATGATGTTGCAGGGGGAAGGGCCACCAAAGAAGGGACGAAAGAGAGGAGTCAGGACAGTGTGGACACGAGATTGGTTGCTACAGATTCCTCTGCATAGGCAATATAAGATTCTGCTAGCGGAGCTGAACAATGAAGACCAGGTCAGCTACAAGGACTTCCTGAGGGTGGACAATGCTCTCTTCCAAGAGTTGGTCACTCGAGTTGGCCCTTACATCAAAGAGAAAGATACTCCTTTCAGGTAAGCACTAGACCCAGGCTTGAAGATTGCTGTTGCTCTTCACTACCTCGCTGTGGGAAACGGCTACCTGGACCTGCAATACTCGTCAAGACCACTATTGGACTCTTCGTGCCACAAATATGCGAGGCCATCATAAAAGTATACTCATCCAAAGTCATGCCTCCATGCATTACTCCCGAACAGTGGAAAGTAATTGCTGACGGCTAGATGGAGAAATGGAACATGCCCCACGCCTGAGAAGCTCTGGATGGGACACACATGCGCACCAGGCGCCCGAGGAAATCTGGGCCGATGTTCTACAACTACAAGGGCTACTTCTCCGAGGTGCTTTTTGCTCTGGTGGACCATGACTACAGGTTCATCTATACTCAGCAGCAAATAAAACGTCAGTACGAATTCAACATTAGATAGGCACCGTAATCAAATCATTACAGAAATAGACATAATAAGCTGATCAAAAACATTGTTTGTGCAGAATATCTTGTCACATCAATGAATAACTCAGCAGAATTTCAAGACATTACGTGAACGTTTGCAGT
>VKKT01002193.1:105403-118153 GCA_008038995.1 Haliotis laevigata | reverse complement strand
CAGAGATAGTTCTTCCTTCCTTCCAGAAATATGAACCTACCAATTGTACATGTCTTGTAATCCAGATCCTTCTTGATTGTGTCTAGTGCCTTGTAGTCATCGACCGTGTACACCCTGTCCTGGTCGCCCGCAATGTCTAGAAGCTCCTTCTGTGAGAGGGTGAGGCCAACACCGACTGCAAACATGTTGATACCAGCGTCTCTTGATTTAGCCGCTTCCTTCTGAGTTTTTGCAGAGTTCTGAGACTGCCCGTCGGTCATCACGATGGCGATGTGAGCTGCATGGGCGCGTTGTTTGGGCAGCATCTGTTTCTCTCGCATGAACTTAATACCTCGACCTGTGTCGGTGTAGTCGCCAGCAGTGTAGGGGATGTTCGTGATGGCGTTCACGACGTCAACCTCGTCGGCGTAGGCGTCGAGGCCAAAGGCAGTGTCATCATAGGTGCCGCGGCCGTAGGTGATGACTGAGAATCGTGCTCGCTGGGGTGAAACGTCAAAGGTCGTGACGAAATTCTTCACGAAGTCCATCCCAAGGGTGAAGTTGTTGTTGCCAATACTTGACGAAGCGTCAATAACAAAGGAAATGTCAAGGGGGTTGTCACGGCACACTGTATGAGAAAGTCCGTAAAGAGTTAGTGAATGGGGCAGACATACCAGTGTTCAATCATTAGTTACAAGACATTCTGATCAATATCAAACTATTCCTGACAATCACGCAGGCGTAAAATCAAGACCCCCCTGCAAGCAGCTATACCAAACCAGTTCAGACTCTATTCTAACCACACACATACACGTACAGTTCATTCAGTTTAGGTGAAAATATGGGAGTTCGATCAGTCGTTGTGCTAAGGTTGGTGTGAGGACAATGGCCATGAATGTGACTCCACTTACCTACAGGAGACGCTGGTGGGTTTTCTGCAACATAAAACATTTCATTACAATTGATAAGCCACTCCCAGATTTTTTCTCCAATGCAATATGCAGTTGGTGTCATACGCATATTTTTACCGACAGATATGTATTTTGTCTAACCTTATTTTTTACATTTACAACTCTCCTAGGGTCCCCTGGTCGAGGGTTAGAACCAAAGCCTATACTGGTGAGATTTATTGAAAGCTATACATTTTACAACACGCATCAATGATGTCTGCCACATGACGCTGATAATACTTTTTCCATAGCACAATACCAAACAAACACAAACACAAAATACATCAACGTACCATCGCATGTCTCAAAGGCGAGCCTGGACCTGATGGTGCCAAGGAGGTTGTAGCTAGTGACCACAAACACGTGGTTATCCACCCCGGCGATGTTCCTCAATTCCTCTTCTGACACACTATGGCCAACCCCGACAACGAACATCTCGACCCCGGCGTCTCTGGTGATCCGGGCCTCCGACTCCGTCACATCCGGTTTTTGGGAGTTTCCGTCGGTCAGCACTATGCACACTTTCCTCACATCCTTGCGAGCATTAGGGAGGAACGTTTCCCTCATATACCTTATGCCTGCCCCAGTCTCAGTAGCCCGACCAGCTCTGTACGGTATGTCAGTGATCGCTTTCTTCAGGTCCACGTTGTTGGTGTATTTATCAAATCCAAAGGCGTCCTCTGTGTACACCCTGTCACCATAGGAGACGGCGGAGACTCGAACCATGTCAGGCTGGACTTGGAAAATGTCAACAAAATCTTCCACGAACCACAATCCCATGGTGAAGTTATCTGGCCATATACTGGACGAGGCGTCGACGACGAAGGTGACATCCATCGGCTTCTGTCTGCATGCTGCATGTAACAGGCAGAAGATAATCGTTATTACCGACATATACAGGCAGTATTCGAGTTTGGTAAAAAGCGACCTTAGCGCTAAGGTGATCGTAATTCCCATACCTTAACACAGACTTACGACAGTCGTGGAGCTGAGGTCGTCCTATGCCATCTTTCCCATGTCAGTGGGTTTCACCGGAGTGACTAATATCATGTCTACAGACTACTTCCCTTTGTGATTTCCTCCCACGCTGAGATGACACGCCATGGAACAACCAAGAGAATGTTTAAAAGTGGTGCTAAAACCAGCTCACTCTTATATGTTACTCACCGCTTTCGCAGTTCCTGTAAAAGAATTGAAACGTGTTCAAATAAAATGTACATTTAATAATTGCTGAAATGTGAAGCCTGTGGTTAATTTGATTGTACAGACTGCAATGTGCATCGCACAAAACATTGTTGTGGGGTTTTTTTTCAATCAATTATTTCCAGAAAGTGCAATGTAAGCCAAGAAACGTCTTCTGACCGACGATTCCGACGTGATAATTTTAGAATATTGCTATAAGAGGCGTAAGACTAAACTCACTCACTCACGCTGACCCACGAGGCGGTACTCACTTGAATTCCGCGGATGTTTCCGCCTGCCATGACCCGGTCACCTGTAAACACACCTGTATACAGTAAAACCTCTTTACGTCAAACACTTGTCCTCATGTCAAAGTATTCCAGTCAAATGGTGTATTAATTGAAGCGTCCTTAACTCATAGCTTCTATCAGACATAATAGTCGAATGGCGTGGTGTTTTTAGACCAGTGTACATAAGACCATGTTCATCCATAGTATTAGTTATAGTAATTATTCGTGGTTTGTGTCAAACAAGGCTTTGATATAAGACGTATTACCGATATTGAGTCGGCCACTACAGCTAGTGCGTTGTTAGCTCGTTGGATGACGTCATAAAGTAAACCGCAGTTCGCGAGGGTACTTTTCAAGTCAAGTCAAACATACTATATTTCCTTTTCATACTGGAAACAAAGAACTTCTATGTCAAATATAATTCCAATATTGCAAGAATATTTAAGTACCACGTTAAAAATGTTTTAGAAGCTGTATCATGAATGACCATTTTAAAAATGTTTGAAAACAATACACCTGACTATAGATATCTATAAGTAACCGTCTACTGAAACTGGGCATATGAAGCTTAGAATAAGCATGTGCTGTTCAAGGATGGGTTTCCTTATTAATATAGTTTTCCCACAATTTTAGATAATTCTTAATAATACAACATCTGCTTATGTTCCTAAAATAAAGGGGCGCTGGGGTAGCTCAGTATGCTAGCACTATAAAACCAGCTTAAGTCTGGGCTAGTACAAGCAGCCGCACATACACATACACATGCATGCACGTCGTCGTATGAGCGAAATATTCTCAAGCACGACGTAAAACCCAATTTCACCTCACCTCCTAAATTAATTGGTTACGTTTTCTCACATATCATTCTTTACAATTCAAGAATGACATTGTGAGCATGCGCTTTGTTTACCGCTGCTCCACATTTCTTTGTACAGTTCATCAATGAATATAGACAAATACTTAGTATACAAACCTTGGGGAGAAGAAACAACCTCAACTAGAACTTAAAAGCTGTGAAATGTAAACACCCAAGACTGGAGCTTTTGGAACACTGATCGACATAACGGGAAAGTTGAGCGTTGGACAGTTGATGTCAAACCTCTTGCCATACCTTGCGGAGACGGTTTTGCTTACTTAGACACGCTCACGTTATAAGTTTATTCAGAATCAAAACGCTTTAGTTTTAAAATAATCCGAAAGGCAATGTAGAATTTAATCATTTCTCCACAAATATTTTTGAGTAATTGAATAAAAGCTAAAAAACAAATATCATCTGACGAGTATGCACTGCACAAGCCATCTTTTGATTCGGGTATCACTGAGTGCCTAAAAGACGGGTGTATAGTTTGTCTGTCACTCTCAACACTGATATGTCAAACAATCGTGAGCGTCAATCCATGTCTATTACTGGGTTTTAATAGTGGGGAATGGAACCCCGGTCCCCATCATGACGAGCCCATGTGACTACAAGACTGCCTCTAAGCACGGGGTGTTTGGGCGTTAATCTCACGTACATAAATTATTTTTTTACAAATAATATGACAAAAAGATACTATTAGTGTGAAAGAAAAACACTTTGAAATATAGATAACGCATCACATCAACAGAATCATATTTTGATGATTTTAGAATAATTGGGAGGATTTTAACAAAGATAGTTTGGAACACGTTAATGGTGTTGCACTCAGGTGCCGTTGATCGCAGTTCATGTATGGCTCCCTCGTGTATCGCGGACTTCGACATGCGGCAACATTTACTCTTAATATTGAGAACGTTTATGTTTCATTCTTTGGGCATTACAGGTATGCACTGACCACTTAAAACGTACATAAATGTGTGTTTCCTGCACTGATTAAGGTTCAATATTTAGCCATGATTTTACGTGCGCTTTATATAATGAAGGGTCGGAGTATCTCTGAGCCACAGACACTCTCAGATCTTAGCTTGGTTTCCAGTATTGAGATTAACAATTGAAATGTAGGAATATTTCTTAGGAAAAAAAACATCAATGATTTGTTTCCCCACATTGATAATGTTTCGTTTATACATGATGCCTACTATTATGTACACAGGTAAATTCACCTTGGTGAAGATGTAAAGATTAATGAGAAGCCTTATATTCGCAACCACTCATGCCAAAGAATATCATTAATCCCATCCTCTACAGCAAAATAGCAAGCGTTTAAGTTTCAAGAACTTTAAATATCGTAAACTGTTTGTGGATTCTTGCCTTAAAAATTCTTGCTTTCGCGTGCAAGTGTCTGATACTCAATTTACAACCATACATACTAAGTGTCTCTATTGAAGGATCGATTATTGGAAGTGTCAGAGATGAAAATGTCCTACAGGCGTCTACATTGACTGACATTGTGATTATCGGTACGGGATTTCTATGCCACAGGATCTGGATGCTTTTATTAAAATGAAAAATTGAACAGCGACTATTGAAAACAATTAAATGTATCCACGAAGGTAATGAGAAAGCTTCCCCCAAAACACACATCTCTGCGGAACCAATGGTGTAGCCGATGCACGCCCAAAACGCGACAAGTAACAATCTGTGTGGGTATAAAGTAATTTAAATAGGAGGCATCTGAACTTGGAAGTTATAAATTGACAATGCTGTTTGAATACATTGTCACTTAACTGCCTGAACAACGATGTGAAGTCCACATTTAACAGAATTTAAATCTTAGTGAATTTCCTACCATCTCACTTCTTCGGTTCAATTCACTCTTCTAATTGACCGCACCCTTGTTACATTTGATTTATAAGTTTATTACATTGATATCGCATATTGAATATATCAGTGCTATATGATTGGGAAATGAATTGTCTCTATTTTTGGAGAAATTAAATTATCGTTATACCATCCAAAGTTGATCAGATCATAACGTATACTCACACAGATGGCCAGAATAGTGAAGTTCGCAAAGATGCTTAGACCCATGGCTACTGCTCAGTGGTGATGTCCAAGTGTAGAGCAGCAGGACAGGACTAGGTATTTATGTTATTACAAGTTTATTTGTTCAGTGTCGAAATACACAATTAACGCAGGAATTTCCTACAATAAAGTACTATGCAAATATACGAGTGAAAGGAAATTCAAAAGTACATATTAATTATATAGCATTACATTGCCATGTGATGCAGGTGCCCTTTGCTGCATATTTGGGCTGTAATTATAATCTCATACGTAACAAGTTTTAACGTTTTTGGGTGGCTGTGACTCTTTTGCCTTTGTCGTAAATACCGTTTAGACAAACAGACATTTCATTCAATAAATACTGTTTGCATGTATATAAATAATAAAGATAAATAAATGGTACAAGGCAGATAAAATTTAAATAATACACTCGTCCAAAAAACAAAAGGAAACGCACAAGCCATAAGAATTTATTGCGTTAATTTAAGAGCAATTATTTCATGTAATTTCAATGGTTAAAAAGTGAAAATTCACACGTCTGTATACAAAGAGTTCGCCAACACAACAGCAGCCTTTATTGTTGTGTTTCTGTTTACTTGAGTCCACAAGTCGGTACTGTACTTTGTATGGCCACCACTGGCAGCAATTACTGCTCGGCACCGTCTCGGCACAGACTGGATATGTCGACAAAGTCGCTCATGCTGCTCTTCCCCCTTCCTCCTGCAATGCGATGACGAGTTGTGGAAGTGTCTGAGGCGTGTTTTGCCGTACATGTCGATCGAGTAAATACAACGTTTGCCCTTCTGTTGTAATCGATACCGCATGCTTTCCAGCTTACTTGCACGTGCATTTTGGTTGCGCGTTTTCTTGGTGACGTTTTGGCGAATATTTCTTTATAAAAGTTAAAATTGCCGTGTTTTGATACTGATGCGTTTCATAATCACACACAGCTGACGTTTTGGAAAGAAATAGTATATTTATATTACATATGTTATATTAGGGATTACACTTTTTTAGTAAAGTAAAGATTCTAGTACTTTTGTTGGGTTGAGTCCCATCCGTGATTCGAACCCACACCCTCAGAGTCAGGCACCTCATCGCCAGCACACAAAGTCAGACGTCTAGACCGCTCGGAAGCCGCGCTGACATATAACATATGTTATATTTGATCATTTTCTAAATGGCAGTGTGTATTTCATATATTTGTATTGTTTTCGCAGCAGCTACATGAGTCAAATATTCTCAAAATCACCTATGCGTTTCATATTTTGAAGAGTGTAGTGTGATGCTTATTCTGTTGAGAAATAGGAAAGTAATACCACATTGTACATCAGGATAAACTTTTACTTTTCAATTGTCCGTGTCCCGACTTGGTGTGTACACATGTGGCAGGATCCGGTGAGTACTTACGTCACATTCGTCCTTGATCTGCCTGCACAATAATTTGTCAGTGTCTATAACCAGTAAAAGTGACTGACTGAACCTCACTCACCCAATCACCCTGGGTCACGCTGCTCACCTATGATCATGATGTCAGTACTGGAGACATTGACTTTGTCCAGGTTTTAAATCACACCTGGAGCCTATTCTTTTCTGTGACACAGGCTTACAGAGAAAGTGCAAGTATTGATCTGTCACTCACTCATCCACACACTCACTCTAACTGTATAGAGTTAAGTACCGAAATATCAGAGTGAGTGAGTGAATGAATGATTGTGTCGTAGTGTTATGTCTCATCGCCGAATATTACATCAGAGTAAGAATATTTGAGTATTTCAAATTAACCAATCATTAACGTTCCATTTGTCAACGCCACACCGTTTCATAATTACGACATTATACATTTCCCAATCAGGCACCTGATAGATACTCTTTATAATTAACTATCATTTTTTGCAGTTAAGTGAGAGGAATACTTATATACTTATGTTTAACTCAAATATCATGGATGTGAAGAAACGGGAGAACAAATGAGTAAGTGAGTGACTGTTTTTACATTATGGAGAACGTTTCATGTCGTTTATCAAAACGTCTTATAGTCTTACCACTGATGAGCACAGGCTATATACTGACAGACCCAGAAACAAAAGCCTGGCAATCTGGGATTCGGTTCCACGGACCATTTTCTTTCCTTATTTAAATCACACAATTCTGAAAGGTGAATCCGTGAAGATCCTGGTTAGAAGTGGTCTTCAGTAACCCATGCTTGTCGTAAGTGGCGACTAACGGGATTGGGTGCACGTGTTCAGGCTCGCTGACTTGGTTGACACTTGTCACCGTATCCCAATTGCGAAGATCGAAGCTCGTGATGTTGATCACAGGATTGACTTATCCAAACTCAAATATTTACATAACCGCCGTCATATAGCTGGAATATTGATGAGATCGGCGTTAAACAACAAACAAAACCCGTAGCAGATATGCCAGCGTGAAGTGAAGAATTTGCAGTTTGTATCCAGTAGAGGTTGTAAAGATGTTGTCCTCATGAATGTGTTGTGCTCATGTATGATTGTATTTTTCTCACACAAGAATGGGAGGCTGGCAATTGTCGTATATCTGATTAGTGCGACAGATACCCATTTGTTACAGCCGAAAACGTCTATATCTCCATTATATGCTAAAAGCAAACATAATTAGTGTTTTCCATACTCACCTTTAGCCGTTAATACAATCCTAAACATTAATTAGCCATAAACGCATCTAAAGTACATGATCTAAACATACTTGTGAACTGTGTATGTCAAGGATATGAGTGAAATACAAATACTAAGTAAATATTTGTTGGCAATTATCAATATTGGCAGCGACTCTGTGACAGGTCTTGGTCCGTGGGAGAATTGTTCCAAAGAGAGCTGAACGGAACATTCGACATGGGTTGTCAACAAAATTGTATAATAAGTGAAGGATCAAAGCCGACGCCGAGGTTTCGTTTTGATCCAACTTATGAACCGACCGAAGATACACTTTATATATAATTTAATATTTGGTATCAACTTGGATACGACTGGCTGCCGATACTTTGTCTTGTACGCTTGTGTCCTGCACGTGCGCTGCCCGCATGCACTACCCGTCTTTTGAGGGACATATGGTTCAGGCCGACCAAAAAAAACTTTCCCACTGTGCAGAAAACTCTGAAAAGTCCACATTAATCGTGGAAATAGCAATAGCAACATAAACATAATAGCTCGCTACTGAAACTGAGTGAACTGATCCCTTTGCGTAGGCATCTCCCTAGCTAACAAACCTTGAGAGCTAATGCGCGAGTTCAGCTGTGCCACGGCTGTGCCCAGAGATTGGGGAGTAGTGGCACCACCACCAAGGTCTTGAGACAGCAGTTCATGTTCTACCTCCTGGATCGCTCTCTCTCTTCCACTGGATGTTTGTTACGATTCTTGGTCTCTCCTACCGCCAACAAATATTGTGTTTCTTGAGGAAGAACTCGTTTGGTTGAGACACAAAACCAGGGGCAGGATCTCTCTACACTAGGGGGACCAGCAAGAGGTTTCAATTGAATGCACAGCTGGATGAGAGCATTCCGCAGGGATTCTTGACGTTCGTCTTGTATGAGGCAAGCAACGGCGAAGGAAGTGACATACTCCCGCACAACGAGCCTCTCCCTTTTCATTACATCGGCTGCAAAAACAAGACCGATTGACTCCGGAGGGTGTCCTGTGGGCTGTTGTTCCAACATGTTAGGAATCTTTGCAAGAGAAGAGCACACATGACACGAGGTGGTGGTGAGCTCGACAGCTTTGTCCAAGTCTAGGGCAAAGAAGTATCTGTGCACGACAGGTTTAAGCTGGGGGCTTGACGGATGGTTGGGTTCGAGGTGTAGGGCTGTCACAAGACCGTCAAGTACATTGTGAGGCACTACGATGCGCTGATGAGTAGGAGCTAAGGGTTCATTCTGATGCACAAGTAATAAAGCATCCCCAGCAATAGTTACGACGTTTAGGTAATGCTTAATGTCCCTGACATTAGTTTGCTACCTGGATTGTCGAGTTCCCTGAGACAGGTGAGAGTGTACATGTCGGAGATCGTGATTCTCTGACTGAATAGCGTGCCATGCTGCTCTGTTTGTGTGAGGAAGTTTATCTCATCAATCTCATCGTTACCGATGATATGTGCAATTTGACGTGCCTTAGCAATGTCCGAGGAATGCCTGAAAAATAAACAGTGTCCTACGTTGCACGAGATTCACGCCGGTTTATATCACATGACTGCTGACGTGCACTTAGAGAGGACATGTGAAGAGAACTTCAACCGTTGAAGATGGGCGATTCTGACAGCGAACTTGTTTTACTCAGTTTCGACAGGAAAGTGATGATGATGACTTTAGTTATAGATTTGGTAAACCCTTGAGCGACGAAGAACTTTCTAAAAAGTTGCAAGTTGTCTAAGAGGACTCAAGTGAAAAATGACTGGGCCCTCAGTATACTGAAGAGGTGGCAGGAAGAGAGGCGTCAGCGACCAGATGCTGACAATGTATTGTTATCCAAGAGTTGTCTGACGGAAAATTTGGTGAATAAGAGTGCGAAGGATATAAATGATGCCTTGAAATCCTTCTTTTTCGAGGCTCGTAAGGAGGACGGCGGTCATTATCTATCAACTACGCTGTACAGGTTATTTGCATCCTTTACTTCAGTGTTAAAATCGAATGGGTCAACCTTCAAGCTATTTGAGGATGACGAATTTATATAAGCTCGACGAGCTATGGAAGAACTGTCTGAGATGGGTCTCAGGACAAGCTGTCAGAATCATAACGAGGTTATCGCCGAGGATGAAGAAAATAATCTGTGGGACAAGGGCGCCGTTAGTGATGACAATGCGCAAAAACTTCTGGATACAGTCATGAACTTAACCAATGAGTATGTTTGCTGTTTTGTAACAGATGGTTCATCTCTAAATCTCTAAATGTTAACTATATGTGTTAAAATGGGTTATGTATGTGTTATTCTACCAAATCTTTAACAGTAAAAGTATATTTTTGCAGGTCTTCACTTAGCTCTGAATGTTGGGAAAGAACACCGTATGTCCAAGAATCCTCAGATAACCGGTCCACATACAGATTGAAAGAGTAGGCACTACCTCCTGTATGTCGAGGATGTCTGAAAGACAAATCCAGGGGGGATGAATCAGCGTCGAGTCGAACGAAAACAAGTACGTACCTACGAGAGTGTAGAGAATGCAGCGAGATGCTATGTTCGTGTCTATTAAAAGTACAAATCCTTGTGGCGAGTTAACATCTTCTTTAATGCATACTATACTTGTACCGATGTATTATCTTATCATTTCTTTCCTGTGAAAAGAATGGAAATTATCATAATCAAATTTATTGTAATAATTATTTGAGGAAATATATAATATTTAATCTATTACAATAGCTAAGTGATAAAATATTTTTAGTTCTAATTCTGGCAATACTTTTATGTTATCGAGACGTTAGTGGATACACACATAGAGAGGTTATAAATTGTTTCAGCCTGAAGATATTGAGTGAAAATGGGAAGGATGCGTTTTATTTAACACCTTTGAAAATCCAAAGGGAAACGCAGTGGTATCATGGTACTCCCGTCGGTCACAACACCTTGCAGGATACAGTGAAACGTATCTGTCGGGTGGCAGGTGTCGGCGGAAGGAAAAGCAACCAATCTTTGAGGGCGACTGCAGCAACCCACTTGTACGAAAAGAATGGAGATGAATAAACTATTTACGAGCATTCTGGTAAGTTATTAGAGGACCATACTTAAGATATTATAGTATATTAGTTTCATACTGCTAGAACGGGGATGTGTTGCTTTAATTCTCATGGTTTCAATCTTCTACTTACATGTCCAGTAGTGAGTCATTCTCCTCGTCGACCCTAGATTCTAATTAACATTGAGAGGTATGAAATATCAATGTCCATCTTTGAACAAAAAAATGCATTTACATGAGTCTTTACAAAACTATTGTCTCTCAACTTAGAAAGATTCAAAGTTTTTTTTCAGGTCACAGAAGCGATGCTACTCGCGTCTATAAGCGGACGTCAGATGATCAGAAAGGTGTCGTTAGCAGCATTCTAGCAGGAAACAACAGACGAGTGGAGGCAGAAATGACCCTTTGTGAGGGAGAGGCGACTCCAACTGCGGCAGCCAGTAACCGTTGTACATGTCCGTCAAACAAATGTGTTTCTTTGACGTTTAACCTCAACTGTGTTCAGTAATAAAAGAAAACATATTCAAACCATTTCCATTGTTATCTTGTGTTTACATGTCAGATGTAAGTCCCCGAGTGGGGATAACAATTCACATTCTTGGGAGTACAATTCACATCCCGGGGATTAACAATCCACATCTCAGATTATATAGTGTAACCATTTGATACGATCTTGAAACGACTGTCTGAGATGACCCGTTATACTTGAGTTAGGTTGATCATGGTTTCGTAAAGAATGTTCCAGAAGCAGCCAAACGTAACTTAGCTAAGTCTGTAACGAAGAAGGAGCCTGTTGATGTTGATAGTCTGCATTAAGTGTACGATTCCAGAAGTGAAAATGCATCATTGGCTGATTTGAGAATATTAGCTGTATGTCAACTGGCGTATTCTGGGGTTTTTTTATCATCAGGACGTTTAAATATAACAAGATCAAATATTGTCTTTTTTCATTCTCATATGACATTTCTATTGAGAAGTCGAAGACAGATGAAAATAGAAATGGGGCATGGTTTGTAATAGGCCATACCCATTCTAAGTTGTCGCCAGTGGAATGTCTCGAAAGATACCCGAGAGCAGCGGAAATTCCCCCCGGAGTCTCAAGAATGCATTTCACATGTCTGACTAAAACTGTCAATGACGAAACACTGAGGAAAACTAAAAGTCCTATATCCTATACGAGACATAGGGAAATTTTCTTGGAAGCTTTTTGGCACCTTTCGTGGTTCATATTAAGAGCTATGGTTTGCACAGTCTACACAGTGGTGGTACTTCCGCAGCTGCAAATAACAGTATACTGGACAGGATGTTTAAACGCCATGACCGATGGAAGAGCGAACATGCTAAGGATGGCTACATAAAAGACAGCATTAATAGTAGAATGAAAGTCTCCTTCTCCCAGGGCCTTTAACTTTCTTTGCTATTCTCTGACGTGGAACGCACGTCGGCTCATATTGTTCAAGTATGTGTTTGTTTTGGAGAAATATTATTTCTATCATTTGAAGTATGAATTAGAAATTATTTTCTCCTAGCGGTATGAAGCGTTCACATGAGATATCTTCCCAGTAGGTGGCGTGTTTTGGGAGTATGTAAGGTTGTAGATATTTGAATTTGGCATTCTCGATTAGTGCACTCTCCGCCTTTATGTCGCCTGGTGAGCCGTTATAATACGGTAATGATTATCTTATGTATCGGCTGTCATGATATTGTATGTTGAATACCTCATGTG
>VKKT01002190.1:177367-187974 GCA_008038995.1 Haliotis laevigata | reverse complement strand
ACACGCATGCACGTCGTCATATGAGCGAAATATTCTCCAGCACGACGTAAAACCCAATTTCATCTAACCTCACCTGTAATGCAAACGCTCCAAATGAGGCCAGTCTAGTTTTCACAGGTTCAAGAATCTTCACACTCACACTGGGGCTTCTTTCCAATTTATAAACCTTTTTTTGTTTCTCTCAGAGTTCTATTTTCAGAGGCTAAGCTTTGTGTAACATTTTGGGCTAAGAGATACCTGTGCTGACCGTTCATGCCAACAGCCCGAGGACGCATTCTTTATCCGTAAACAATCAGTAAAATCAGGCAAATTTCTACTCGACTGACAATACGATTGACAGAAAAGATGGTTCAGACACTGATCGGCCTTCCTTCAAAGAATGAAAATCACCAATGATACCCAACGCACATCTCTGGCACTATGTACAAAATGTCGTCAACACTTGCATTACTTGGTATGGGCATTTATATGTCATGATCCCCCACTTTTGTTAGAGTGCGTATGCAATCTAACCAAACAAGTCCTGTAAAATATCATCAGACTATTAGTTGACGAACAATTGACTCGTGAAATCGACGTAGTCGTACCGGTAAGCAGTCTGTCGTACAGGCCCTGAAGCAAATGTATCCAAGAAACACCACGCAAGTCTAGAAAATGTGGCAAGTCTAGATTTCCTCAATGAAGAAAGTCTCAGGGCTCCTATTCATAATATTATATTTTCTTTTACTATGAACTATTTTCAGTAAAATATGTTCATTTCAGAGACTAGTTGTCAGTCTAACCGGTAAGTATCGGGTACTGTTCTGCCCGTCTTGTCGACATGAGGCTTCATGCCGGCCACACAACATCCTTGATAATCTCCAGGGTATACGTTACGATCACTTGAGAGTGATCGTAACGTATACCCTGGAGATTATCGAGGACGACCGCACAGTAATCGGCCTGTTTCTTTGTATGGTTGGCATGTACAGTTCCTGTGCTGCGACTATATCACTGGAGCCTCAGTCTATTGGAGTGATTTGCCAGGCGCTTCAATGAATTCGTCAATTTCTCAGAACTCTTTGGCATATTGACTGAGATATGTGAGTATTGTCGTTTCATACACCACTTCCAATCTCGTTGCCATGGTTTCCTTTCTTTAAAGTGTAGATGTATCATGCATGTTTCAGAGTCAGGTCAAACCTTCGTAGCACTGGTGCCTGATTTAGGCAGATTTCATCATTAGTTAACATATTTGCCTCACATAGTTTAATATGTCACTTGTTTAGTCGTTAAACAATTCAGTGTATATGCAAGTATGATGTTTCTCGTCAGTGGAAACAACTACAAACCCTTCGTGTAGGGCAAGCCCACTTTGGATGACAGCTGGGACAGAGTGGCTTTTTCATGAAACGATTTACAAAAATTAAGTATTTTATCAGGTAATGGAGCAGATAGGTTGGTTGGTTGGTTGTTTAATGCCACACTCAGCAATATTACAGCTATACAGCGGCGGTCTATAAATAATCAACATCATGAGCATCGATCTACGCAGTTGGGATACGATGACCACTCGTTAAGGTTAGTTGCCTCTATAATCTCAATACTTACTTGTAAGAATGATTACCACTACTTAATAAGGGGGGATTTCTCAAGCTTGTGCATCTCAAACGTTTTTGTTGCACAATACATTTATCATAGTGTGTACTGACCGTGTTAAGATTTTTGGAGAAGTGGGGGGTCACATAAGTTTAAGGGGAAATGGTCCTCAGGGAAATATTTTGGGGGGTGGGGGGGCCTGTGTGTGTGTGCACACCTCACAGCCCCCTCTGGATCAGTCCATGCAGGTGCTTGCAACTTTGGTGAAACAACGATAAATCACTGACAACACAGAGTCCAAACTTTGGTAACAGCAGCATCCAAGACAACGCCTCGAAGTAACAATAGAACACAAGTCACTGTATCAGTTATTATTTTATTCATTGTTGTCAGGTTGTGTCTACAGCTACTCTGCATACTTACAGGCTATCAGTAGCTCAAGTAGTAAATATCCTATGTACAAATATGGATAAAAAAATCTCCCTGCATATAAACATTACACATGCAAAAAGTCACCTGAAATAAAGATGGAATGGTTAACAATTCAGGGTTTTTTTCATCTTAAAAATAAGCAGAATGGTTTCAAACCATCACAATTAAAAAAAGGTTAACAGACTAAAATGTACTTGTCTTTTTAAGTTACCATATATACAGACATAGTTCACAACCTTTGAGCTCAAGTCAACTGAGCACAGGACAAGTATATCTCATGATACAATGTCCTCATTCAATGATACATGTATAGTATGATACGCTGGCTGTAATTAACAAGGGGGATTATATGCAGTTATCATATGACAATAAATTGAATATTGTATGGTTATAGTAATACCACCATCAAATACAATAAGGATAGTTTATGTTTTGATTCAAGCTTAAATCAGTATGGCAATATTCACGTCAGAAAACTAGCTGAATTCATAAAGAAAAATTCTTAAAAACAAATGGAGCAGAATGAAAGCAGACGATGCTTTTTTGCTTGCAAGCTGGGCAGAGAAAGAGGATGTGGAGAAATGTTGAAGTTGTCGCTGGCTCTAGGATAGCAAAAGTTACTCTTGTAGATTAGGTACATCAGGCAGGAAGACACAAAAACAAGGAATGGCAAATATTGTAGCGCTTGCCCCGATGTTCAAGTAGGTTTTGATTTTACAAATACATACAGAACTGGACTTGCATCAATAACGGTCGAAGTTGAGTAAACGTGGGTGAAGGTCAACAGACACTTGTTGTATACCATGCATCAACACTGGTAGTAAGTCGTGTTAATTTTAAGCTGTTCCATGCTCCACTGAAATATATATGTCTGTCACAATAAACTGCTCAGTTCCTTGCCCCAATAACATCTTTTTATTAGGCGCGAGATAAAAACATCAATGTTAACTTGTCTCTATTGATTTGACATCCATTTAACTTTTACACGTTACGAGTGACCAATGTGACCTATTGTTTCAGCAAAACCCGAACATTTCTTTGCTAAAAAACTTAACAGGAGAGAGCAACACTGATCGGGTTGTTTGAATTTAACAATCTTAAAAAAACACTTATAAACTGGTCATTAAGAATAATTTATGTCTTTTGGGCCTGCCATTTGTTATTATTGGGAGAACTTTCATGATCTGTCATCTCATTCCAGAAGATAATGTGTTTGGTCCCTTACCGAGGTTCAAGGTCAATCGTAAACCACTGATTATTACCCTGTACTGCTGCTATCATAGGCTGCCAAGTGGTGGTAGTGTAGTATTACTGGCCAGTAAATATAAACATGAACCCTTCAACATAAAGACACTGAGAGACTAACATGAAGACACCAAGTGACTTAGACAACTAAATTATCTACAGACAAAATAAAACTAATTCATGGTCCCTTGAAGAAAGAATGGGGCTTAGTACCTGATCGCGAATAGTGCAAAGCAAAACCCACATTCTACAATTCACCATAGTTCAATATTTAACGCTTGCAAGATATACCTAGCTATGAGCATGGGCGTCGACAGTACACAACACAATAAGTAGTATGTAAATTCATCAGCATGGCACCTGATCTGAGAACCGCACTGATCACAACAGAGTTCCATAATAGAGTTACAGTACTCCAGCCTGGAAGTCCTACATACTCTGCATGCTATGTAACATGTAAACTCACAACAACCATACCATGTTATTGGCCAAATAGGCAATGTGTGTTAAGGCAAGTGATTATCATATAGTCAGTATCCATCTCCACCAGCATCCGTAACTCAAGTGTGATATAAAAATACAACCACATGAAATCATTCACTTCTCACATACACAGTGGAAACTTCCAATTACTTCAGAAAAATAACTGAGAAACTCAGTAAGTTTAATTTTTACGAGCGATGCATCACTACTCATATATCAGGACCTTCAAAGAACACAACCATGCTGATGAACGGGACTGCGTATGACATAGCACAATGAAAGACATCATTCTCACTTGAATGAAGTACAGGACAGATTACTGCAGGCAGGATTACTAGTTGCATAAATGTCATTCAGCTAAAACATTATTCATGGACAGTTGTGCTCTTTCAGCAAATATTAAATTCATAGCCCTGCTACCAATTAAATGGTTATTGTAAACTTGTCATTTATTACTAAAACTTTTAATGTACTCTGATAAGCTATAGCCCAACTTCAGTGACCAAACTTTCCTTTCAACATGTTAGCAGAAAGTCTAAAAATGTTTTCAAGGTTAGAATTAAGGTAAAATATGATATTTTAGAGCATGATACGATCACAAACAAGCAGAATAAAAACAGACATTTGATGTCTTCAGCTTGTGAAAGGCCTGGAATGTAAAAGTGACTTATTAACTTAACCAGAGTGCAGTATAGTGGGGACATGCAGTATAGTGGGGACAAACAGCCAAGTTGGTAGGTTAGCCAATGAAATGAGTGAAAACAAGCAAGGAATAAAATACTGATGTTAATGGATAGCCAGTCTGACTTCAGCAATAATATAACATCAGCAATTAAACTGACTTTCTTTTCAACTTGATTATAATAAGTTATGAACATTACTAGCTGAGAACTATTTCAGCTGATAGCAATTTTATAATACATCACCTAAATTTTTAGCAAGAGTAAAATCCCACCGGTTATAATGCCATGTTTGATTTAAGTTCACAGTAGAAAGAATACTTTTCTAGGAATTATTATTCTTTATTTTCAAATTTGACTTAAAAATCAATGTTGCTCATATCGTCAATATAAACCATTCACCAAATAATTCAACTGTCTATACCTATTTTTGATAAAAGGCACAAAGTCAGCATTATTGTGTCCAAGGGAGATAAGCCAGTATCATCAAGTTACCTCCCTTTGACAATGCTATGGCAGAAGATGGTGGCAACAGCACGATATTCACATTCAAAACCATCGGATTGATAACACTTCTTAAACACAGTTCAGACATTTGATACAACAAAACAGCCATGCATAAAATGCTCAACATGCTCAAATAGAAAGAATCTGTACAATTAAAGACTTCAGTGATAAAAATAGATCCTGCCATTTCAACAAGTTTATCTCATCCAAGTAGAATTCAAGGCAAAAAGTGTTTTACTCTCAAAGCACCACATTGTTCACTGTTGTTCATAATCACTTGTTCAAGTTTATATACATAAAGTATTCAGTTATTCAAACACATGCATGTAATAACATAATATTTGCAGCAAGATTATACCCATGGGCAGAACCTCTGTATTGTTGCAATCTATCCTCGAATAGCTGATTAAGAAACCAGCAAACAGATCAACAGTCGTTGTTCGTAGCAAAGGACATACCTTATGCAATTTCTCATCAGAAGGGGTGTCACGATTCACTGATGCACAAATGCAACTGTATGCCAGCTAGTGTATAGATTCAACTATTACTTCTGTACTCATTCATATTTTGATTCAAATAAAGTCCTAAGTGTGTATTGACTTTCAAAATGCAAAATTGACAAAGTTTTGAAAAAAACTGACAATAAAAGCTTGGATTAGTTTCTAGTTTATCTCAACAAATGCTAAATCTTAATACTAAAAGGAACTCAAATGAACCAATACTTCACTATTTCATGGCACAAACTTCACAGAAGCATGGCTGAATGGACCATGAAATTTTTCATCAGTAATAGCACAAATCAAGTATTAACTAATACACTGACGTACGAGTCTGGCAAACCATGACACCCCAACTCCTGATCCAGCTGCACAGCATCACGTCTCATAACACGCTAGGCACTCAACCACCAACAGAGTCGGGCACTCAACCACCAACAGAGTCAGCCAGCTCAAAGTAACTGCCTAATAATACATATCTTGTCCATATCAACTGGCAAGTGTTGGCAAACACATATCTCCTAGTTTACCTATAAGTTAAAAATTATTTAGATACTTTGACCAGTTCCCGTAGAAGCAGACTAATCATTGTCTAAGTCTTGCCATATCATTGTACAGTGGAAGAAATGGCAGAGATACTTCTGAAATGACATGAATAAATGGGCTCACTGCCAAGTATTCTAGCTACTAGTAGCCAACTAGATGATGAGCAAATTTGTTCTCATGATGCCAATTGTTGGCAATCTTCATATAACTCAACACAACATCTTAGACGACTGGAAAGGAAGGTAAATCTATCCCAAACTAGACGTAATTACTTTGAGCAAAGGACAACTTACTTACTTCATCAGATGTGGCAGAAGAGCATTTGTAGGGCTGACTAAAACGATCGATATTTGGAAATATTGTCGATCGGAAAAAATACTTAAAATTATCGATACGAAAATTGTGCCATCGATAATATCTTACATAAACTTTTGTAATAGCCTTTAGTTTTAGTTACTCACACAATATACAAAGTTAGGACTTTATTCAACGACTGCTCCTACCTTATGTTCAGGACGCTGTTGTGTTAACAATCCATGCATAAACATGTCACCAATCACTAGTGATTTTAAATATATTCATTTCTTTCAGAGATATTTGCTCAAAGTTACTTCTCCTATATTAAGGGTGAAACGCTATACTGCTGTATTAGTGGAAACACAGCATTTTACCTTCAGTTCGGTATACCGCAATGCAATCCAAACATTTGGTATTTTCGGTTTTCGTACCGTGATTTCTGTCTTGTCATAAAATGACAGTAGTAAATATTATGGTTATTTCTTTTCATTTTATTAAACAATGTAAGGTTTGGCGCTTGTCAATTTTCTGCATTAAGATCATATCTCACATACCGAACCGAAGGCCTTGTACCGCAATACGAACTGTACTGTGGTAAGAGCACACCATTTCCCCTCAATCCAATATTTATCAATAATCGATCAATATTAAGTGAACAACTATCAATCTCTAGGATCTATATCAGCAGCCAGCCCTAAGCATTTATATATACTTATGTCACTTAAAGTATTCTATACCTACCGCTGAAAATGTTTTTCAACACACTGTTACTGACAGTGAACGTGACATAAAAGTGACAGTGCAGGTCCCCAGGTGCAATAACAAGGTGCAACTTTGAACTAGGAAAATAAGACTCTGTCATAACATCTTATATAAACTGTTTAAAATACTTTTTTCCACTTAAACAAACACAACCTGTGCAACAGATGTATTACTTACAGTTTTTACAATCAAACAGACGACTTAGTACATTCTGGCAGTGAGGTAACATTATCTATCTTAAAGCTATTAGGACTTCAACACTGATCACCATTGACTAAAATTAGCTAAAAGAGTCTTTAATTCTTTTTCATTTTTCAAATAAAGGCTAATATTAGTCCATAGGTTTAGAAAGGCTACAATGTGTAAAAGGCAGTTTCCGCATACTCAAATGTTTGTGACACAGGCAGTTTAGTGGACTTAGATGTTTGCACCAAAGACACTTTAGCATACTAACATATTTGTGCCTTAGACAGTTTAGCAGATACTTGTAGTTAATCACTGGATTGTCTGGTCCAGACTCCATTATTTACAGAACGCTGCCATATAACAGGAATATTGCTGAGTGCAGCCTTAAACAACAAACCAACCAACTAATTAAAATCAAATATTTGTGCCATAGACAGTTTTGCATGTTTAAATGTTTGTGGCACAGTCTATGCGTATTTTGAACATCTTCATAACTGCATAAACAGACTTACTATGGACAGACACATGTATAAATATAGAGCTAGCCTGCTGTGTGTCAGCTTGTGGAAGAAAAGAACATAACCTATTGTCCTGAAACACGTTACACTTGTCATCAGCAAGTGGCCAAAAACTGCAGGAAGCACAAATAAAATATACCCATAAACTCAGAAGAAATTCTGGTACACACAATCAACAGATTGTTGCCAGTTTCTTTCCAATGCAAATGTCAACTTTACCAATTCCAGTTCCCCAAAGAAATTTGCTGACAAAGCAAATTGTACCTTCTTGAGGCTTTTACAGTTTTCCTGTCAGTTCAAAATGGTATCCACCTTAATCCACAAATATTCCAGAGAAAAGACAGTTTGACTTAAGCAATGTGTTTAAATGCTTTGAAACAAGCAAGAAAGTTAACAGTTTTACGCTGCAATATTCCAGACCTGTGACAACAGGGAACACCAGGCACATGCTGTGGGATATGGAAGCTAAACCTGTGTCTTTAAACATGACAAGTAAACACCTGATCCACAAGGCTACCTGATGCCTGTACATCATCAAAGCATAATAGTTATATTCTCTTTTTATGATGAATGAAAAGTTGCTGGAATTCTCTGTTCACACCAGAGTGCAAAATGCCAATGTGAAGCATCGTGGATACGCCATGCAATAGTTTTATAGAGGTAATGTAGCTAGTGTCGTTTCACAACTGGATAATTGCAGCAAGAAGATTCTTCCGGACCCTGTTCCACAACACCATCTAAGCACCATGACAATCATTAGCCTGTGTTTTTGTATGGTGTCTACAATCAGCCCAGCTGCAAGATCACTTCGTGGAACAATGCCCTGGCCCCAATCCACAAATGGATCTTAGCAGCAAGAGGAGTTACGATCATCTTAGTGCAGAGATAGGTTTCTGGAACAGGGTCTCGACTGTACAAGCACAAAATGGCTGTATTAAAAACCACTCCGCCCAACGCAATACATTTGTTACAGTGTCACAACAGCACTGTCTTTGTCTGATTTTTCTTTTTCCGGTTTACTAAGATGATCATGAACTTCATCCTCTTCGTCGTGTTCAATAACTGTGTCACTGTCAAATGATTTGGAGGAGCGATACGAGTGCTGTGATGTTGAAGACATCTGGGAATGTCTTCCCGGCGCTCCACGCTGGTTCCCGAGTGTCATTCTCTGATTAACAGGTTTCACAGTAATTATCAAATTTGCACTATTTGCCACCATCATGTCTGTCACCTGGTCAAGAGTTTTCCCTGAAACTTCAATTCCGTTCACTTCTAGAACTTCGTCATTAACTGCCAGTAGCCCGGTGCTCTCAGCAAGCCCACCAGGAACTAGCCTCGATATAAATATTCCAGGTACTTTTTCGAGTCCGTGTGATGTTACCCGCACTGTTGTACCATCACGAATATAGAAACCAAGAGGTTTATCAGAACCGTTTTTCATCAGTTTTACCCTACGAAGTGTTTCAGGCACAATATCCACATCAATAATGGCAGACACTCTCCGGAAGTCCTCAGGCATTCCAATACTAATCCTAGGCTTGGGCTGGGTCTCCTCTTTTATTAACTTTGAGATAGGATTCCTCCTCTTCACTGGGAGGGTTCCATAGCCATTTGCTTCACCATAGCTCTCACCTGGAAATACAAAACAGCATTGTTAGCCTTATGATTTAGCTAAACATCATCCCATATCATCAAGGTCATTGGTCAAGACTTTCTATCAAATCATGATGTTTACAAAGACTGAATTCTCCTGAAATGAAAAATAGTGTTTTTTGTGCCTTGCAAATGTGCATTCAGTATGCACAAATGTAAAGAATAGACGCAGAAATAAAATTCACTGCGTCCAAAGGGACACAATATTATCCACTGTACCCACAATGCATCTATGACTTTGCTAAGTGTTTGGTTGTTTCTTGCAGAGCAGTTACATRCATCATTTCATCCATCAGTCCACATGATCAATGATTCATTCCAGGCTCTAAAGATATTATCAAAACATACAGTTTTCTAAACTGTTAATCTCGTATTGCCTTCAATGACCCTTAAACCTATTAATTAGGGGACCCCTATATTGAAGTAAAAGTGTGAAAATACTTTATGATTTCTTCTCACTGTCTTTTCAATATAACAGCAAGGGGACGAGAGACTTTTAATTTTCTGAAGTATTGCAGATTTGTTTGGCAGCATTCAGATGTTTTGTTCCTTGCTTGCATTCCAAACCTCATTATCTCTGATACTGAATGTGTCACCTGGTGGAATGTCAACATTAAAACTTCCTCATTCTTTCACACAAAAGGCATATAAGGATACAAAATGATATAAAGTGACAACTTCCAATGCGTCACAGTAAAGAGAAGGTGATCAGTACAGATAAACCGATCAGAGTCACGCCATTCACTCATTTCCAATAATGTAAGTGGGAGTATGTCTTGTACCCTCCAGACATCGGAGCAGTGCTATGTGGGTGATCTGTTGAATGTGGGAGGAAAGCCTGAGGTAACAGCTACCAAACCCATGACTATCTGCTGGGACATGGCCAGTAACGAGACATGACTCACCTGATTACAATTCCAGTGACAACACTGATTCGATAACATGTTTTAAGTAGAGGCATTTATACAGCACTCTGTTCATAATCCTCTATTGTTTTTATGTGACTATGGCATTACAATGTTGAAGGACAGTTAAAATCAAAGACCTTGATAAGAAATCAGTATGAGGCCTTGCTCAGGGGTAGTCATCCTAAAACTGGGGAACTATAAATACACCAGCTCATTGTGGATCAGGGTACAAAACAATCTAGGAGAACTTCTCCCAACATTTAAGACGATAGAATAATCACATGTTCTCTGACTGACTGACTGAGTTTGGTTTTA
>VKKT01002189.1:80019-90624 GCA_008038995.1 Haliotis laevigata | reverse complement strand
GGGGTGCGGGTGGGGACTTAAGTTATGAAAAGTATTGAAAATCAAAATGAAGTTGTAGTTATGGTAAGGTTGATATGGTTTCGTCTTGAAAAAAGTGGGGGCCAACCCCTGTTCCCACGCCCCTGCAAGTACAGACAAGGCTATTGATCTTGAATAGCCCTGATTCTCTGATGCCACACGATAATCACAGGGCAGCAGTATAACGTAATACCGCGATTGCCTTCTACCATCTTAGAGCAATGGCAACCATTACCTTCACACTGTAAACAGGGACATAGTCGTTAGGGACTGGTAATTTCTTTGAGATGTGTCTTTGTGTGTGCCAATAAAACAAAAACAACAATGATGAACAACAAAAACATCAACAATAAACAAACATGTTGCACCATCAACAAAAAACATCAAAAACAAAATTTCCGTCGTCCGCAATACCGCAATTACGTCACATGATCACCTTTAATTTGCTATAAAGGGTATCCTACATAACATCAACGCCTTGCATTGTAAATGGTAACCTACATATGTCTTGCACCAGCTACCAACGATACCCTAAATTATGTCAATGTCTTGTATTGACTACAACACCCATTACACATGATCGGCAGGCATTGGATACAAACGATACCCTAAATCACGTCAACGAATTGAGCTACGAAAGGGAACCGTCACCATTAGCGCTTAGTGAACACATTGATTGTCACACTGGTACAATCATCGTTGCCCAAGGTTCATGAATTGGTATCGCTAAACTATGTATATTCATCCCAGCCATTGTACCGATAAATTGACTCACCGTACACTTGCTCAGTATTCAGATGATATCAGGTTCTGTATCAGATACTACATCCACGTCTTTCATTGGCTGCTGACGATACCCTACAGCACATCCACGTCTTGCACTGGCTGCTGACGATACCCTACAGCACATCCACGTCTTGCATTGGCTGTTAACGATACCCTACAGCACATACCACGTCTTGCACATGCTGTTGACGATACCTTACATCACATCCACGACTTGCACTGGCTGTTAACGATACCCTACAGTAAATCCACGTCTTGCACTGGCTGTTAACGATACCCTCCATCATATCCACGTCTTGCACATGCTGTTGACGATACGTTACATCACATCCACGACTTGCACTGGCTGTTAACGATACCCTACAGTACATCCACGTCTTGCACTGGCTGTTAACGATACCCTACACCACATCCACGTTTTTCATTGGCTGTTAACGATACCCTACAGCACATCCACGTCTTGCACATGCTGTTGACGATACCTTACATCAAATCCACGACTTGCACTGGCTGTTAACGATACCCTACATCACATCCACGTTTTTCATTGGCTGTTAACGATACCCTACAGCACATCCACGCCTTTCACTGGCTGTTAACGATACCCTACAGTACATTCACGTCTTTCATTGGCTGTTAACGATACCCTACATCACATCCACGACTTGCACTGGCTGTTAACGATACCCTACAGCACATCCACGTCTTTCACTGGCTGTTAACGATACCCTACAGTACATTCACGTCTTTCACTGGCTGCTGACGATATCCTACAGCACATCCACGTTTTCACAGGCTGTTAAAGATACCCTACATCACATCCACGTCTTGCATTGGCTCTTAGCAATATCACCTTCACGTTCATGCAACCTATTAACGCAGATAAACGAAGTTCACAGGACCCAATCCCCAAACTGTTCGTAGCATTACGTCATTTCGTAAACCAATGATATAGTATATAGTTATGATAGGTCGCAAAGTTACGAACGCTTTGTGGATTGGGACAATGGTTCCGTATGGTAGGTTGTGTTAGAGTAATCAGTAAACAACACAGGTCAAACAGAGTATACCTTTCAAAACATACTTCTGCTAAAACGTTGTTTTAGATGACCTTTCATATGCATGTCACAACAGCGATGCGTGTCTAATCTACGAAAAGCGTGACGGGCACTTACTGCACATTACTCCTGCTTTAAGGGGCTGGGTACACAGTCCCTCAGGCACTGCAATTTGAGGAACGAAACATGGACCTTGACAAACTTGATTTGCCCTACCAGCACCAGCACCAGTGCATGTGGGATATACATCAGTGTTTTCATTCAATAGAAGTGCATCCACGCACAGCATTTGGCACGTACACGTCTATGGGGACATCGACTTGGGGTAAGTTTTTGATCAGTCAGCTGGGCTTTTGGTAAACTAATAAAGGTC
This sequence comes from Haliotis laevigata, assembly GCA_008038995.1. Taxonomy (NCBI): domain Eukaryota; kingdom Metazoa; phylum Mollusca; class Gastropoda; order Lepetellida; family Haliotidae; genus Haliotis; species Haliotis laevigata. The sequence continues at coordinate 88,389 of VKKT01002189.1, read as the reverse complement.
AGCCATGGTGGCACGTATGTTCCAAATGTTGTAAATGTCGTGTGCCCATCACGATCATCGATACAGGCTGTCACGTGACGGCGAATACGTCGGTCATTGGGGTGGTGCTTGCGAACGTTCTCTACGTATCGAATGAGCCTGTCCTGCTCCAATTTGTACGCCCGAAAAGATGTAACTCATGTACAGCTTCAAACAAGTCAGCAGCCTAGCTGGCCTTGACAAAATGTTCACACTGCTGGTGCTGAGAAAGTTCAGGGTGATTCGCACTATGTGTGGTCGGGACTTTGTCTTGTTGGAATATGGTCCGAGGGTTTTGTTGCAAGTACGGATGAAACCCTGGTAGAATTACTTCATTAACGTACCGTTTGGCCTTGAGACTGACTTTCAAAACAATGAGATCTTTTTCTGTTGCTCACAGAAGTTGCCCCAAACAATGACAAAAGAACCGACGAAATGACACCACCTCCGGAATCCACAACGGAGTATTACGTGAGAGCAAAGCAGATACACCTTTATGGCATATGTATTTCGAAAATGGACTTAAACGGTCAGTTCCCAATGGATACTTATATTGGCTACAATATGCTTTGAACAGTCGCGTTCGTATACTAGCGAGGGAACGTAAGTATTTTTGTGGGTTATCTTTTTTCGCCATTTCCAATTCAGCGATGTGGGAAAGAAACGTACCGAACAAAAACTGCAACAGAACACGGATCGTGTAGACCTAATTAAGCAAAATTATAAATCTGATCGGATGAAAATGCAGCCAAATTCGTTTTGATTTGACGGTCAAATTTCGAACAGGGCTAACAAGACCAGATCCTATGGAGGGTATTTCAGATCTGAATTGAGATTTGAGAATTGTATGATACTTCACGTCCTTCCAGGTGGCGTTACAGGATACCATGCCACACAGATCTACGTGACGTTGAAACTCATTGATGGTGCATATGTTTGGTAATGGTATGCACAAACATGGAAGTTTTATCTGAGGATGGTCCAATCTTCTCTTTCATGTCCATCGACTTGGTTTTATCTTGTTTTATTTTCAAACCATTTTGGTGACGTCATATTGCTAGTGATTCGGGACTCGGAATTCACAGGTGAACGGTCGTCTTGCCTTTGCGTGTGTTTATGACGGGTGACAATGTTTTGGCACTTTTTCGATAGCACCTGCTGTCTTCACCATGGTGATTCAGAAAAACAGTCGGAATCGTGTAATGAAATATGATTTTAATATTGAGATATTTTTGTCGCGTTTGTTTGTAAGACCAATATTAAGTTGTGGGCTCCAGATTAATGGATAATTGGAATGTGAAAGTATGATGGCAAGAATCCAGCTTGACGGGGTCGGTGTTGGATGATGCTGGTAACGTGAAGCAAGATCCTCATGCAGCGCTTCTGTCGTATATCAGCTTCATATCTGTACTGTACTGCACGATATAAATAACACCTGTTATAACCATAACATATTTGTAATAGCTATAATTGCTTATAATTTACATACATTGGTTGTAACAAATTTTATGAATGGAAACAACTTGAACCATTCATACAAAACTAAATAAAATCAGACTGTTCTGTCGAAACACTGGCAGTGTAATTGCGGCAATAATTACATGCAATTATCTGATACAGAAAGAGCTATAAGGTGCGCTAAGACAAAAGATAAACTAGAATGTGAGAAGAAGAAACATCACGGAAGAATACAACCGACACAATATTCTTTCAGCTATCATGATCTTCCAGCTGTTTCAGCCATTTCACGATGTCATAATAATGTTTCGAGGTTAATAATTACTACGCTCGTCCTCGTGGGTGTCAACGTCCGACACCCTCTTCACCTCGGGCTTTCCACCCACAAACATACACGCCGTCACTGAAATAGAGAGTTCAAAGCGGCGGAAAACATAACTCATTCATTCTCTATATCACGACATATCAGCTGTAACTACAAAGACAACCACATACCAAGGATCATAATCGTGGTCAATCGGCATGAGCGGATCCGGGAACGGATAAGGAAAAGTTGAAATATACTGAGGGAAACAAATAGGGGAACACCATTTCATCACAGTATGCCTACATCTATTTTCAGACTTTGAACCACAGTGCTTTACAAATCTTTCGAAGAGACCCATAAAGGAATAAAGGAACAGTTGTACTTCCACATGTTCCCTTAATTGTTTCCCTGCGTATATATACTATTTATGAAAACAATCATCTTGACAAAGCACAACATGTATCAGTGCATTCATATGTGACCACATGAGCGGTCAGCTTATACGCAAAGACCGCACATTCATCAGAGAAAATAATATACGCGTACATACATAGCATCGTTCTTCGTGTCTACGCAATCACATGACCCTTTTAGACTTACGGGTTCTTTGTTTGACGCCTTACTGAGCAATGTTCCAGCTCTATGGCTGCGATGAGTATCCATCCAGGCAGTCCAGACAGTTAGGCAACAAGTCCATGGACAGCACGTCGGACATTTACGCTGACATTTACGGTGATGTTATCTTTGGTATTTGGACTGGGATGGGTTTGTTGTATACATTGTTGCAACGATCAGCTCTTCGCTGCATGTGACTTAACTGTGATGTGACTATACTATTTATATATTCCTTTAAGCCAATAAGAACATAATGGTAACATAATCCTTAATATGAAATATTACATGTACCTCATAATACCTCATAAGCAGGACGTATTTGTCACCAAATACACGTTTATATGGAACTATTGTGTCATATCAACTGATGATAAAATAATAAAGGTATCACAGATATTACTCACAACGATAACATCAAATCACTGGGATGTATGCCAGTATTGATAAAATGCTATTCGACCATTTAAATAACATTATTGTAAGGAAGTCCGGTCAGACTGACACGTGTATCAGGACACGGGTTCAATATTCACAGAGTGTCCTGGCGACTCCCTTTCTTCTGTCGTGCATTTGTCATAGTTTGTGTCTTGAACATCATAACAGTCATCCGCGGCAGCTCCATCTTCCATTCTTTTCTTCTTCAAATCCTCAATTTCTTTCTCCTTCTGTTTCAGTACCGCCTTCAGCCTCTCTACTCGGTCATTGTGGGCGGCCATTTTGTGAGCTCTGTCTTTCGTGCTGGGAAGCTGCATCATGGGAAGGGTGGGCATGGTCTCATCCCCCTCCGCCCGAGAGTCTCCTGATCCGTATTTTGGCACCGTTGTCGGCGTTGGTGATTGTTTCTTCAGAGACGGCGCAGTTTCAGGATTCTCAACAGGCACGACCTTGGAGCTCCAGACCTCCTGCCATTCATCATTAACGGGTTCCTGCTTGATCTTGACTTTGTGCTCTCTCATTTTCTTCTTGTGTGTTGATTCAAGGGGTTTGTCATCCCCATACCCGTGCGTTACAGGCTCGGATTTGATCCGAATCCCTGCTGGTAGGTCTGTGGCAGGTTTGTCTTTCTCCGCCTTTCCTTCCGTTACTTTAGATACTTTACTAGGCGGTGTTTGTTGAGGAACGGTATCGGTCGGGCGTTTTAGAGCCGGACTTTGAAGAGTTGTAAGTTTCTGAAGTAAAACATTGTTTCCCGGTCCAACATTCGACACAGTAGGCGTGTTCGTTGTGACGGTTGTCGTGTTTGATAATGCGCTTAATGTGTTTCCCTTCAACATATACGCAGTCGGTTTCAAAACATCATTGGAAACGGGAACCAAAACATTCTGTCCATTTACTGTGAACAGATAATATTGTTTCTTGTTGGCATTTACCCCGTCTGATAAAGCCGGCGGCTTGGATGCGATACTGCATGGAAGTCTCAGTGTTGATTTACCTAGAACCAAAGTGTTCGTTGCTGTGTTCAACAGAGGTCGTAATGGTACACTGTTTGGGTTTGAGAATGCTGGAGGAATTACGGACTTCGTGGTGAATGAAGTACTGGACATAGAGGCTGTAGCAGGTGGAGGTGCTGTAGTAGCGGATTTAGAAACAGTCTCTGATTTTGATGAACTTTCGTTGTCAATTTTTGTAAATTTGATCACCTTTTGGATCAACTTTGGACTTACTGGGGACTCTATTTTCCTAACTTTAGAACCATCACCTGCAGCCAAGGACTCCTTCTTAGGATCGGATGGTTGTTCAGGAGAGGATGTTTTGGTTTGGGGAGACGAATCACTCTCTGATTGTTGTTTTCGTTTAGCCTTCTGCATTTCCTTATGTTTAGAGTTCACACTTTCATTTGACTCACAGTTAGATACACATTTTCTAATGTGCACTGTTGGCTCGCAGTCTACCAAGCCAAGTTTGCACAGAAAGTTCAGAGTCCTCACTCGACAATAGTTGGAACATTTGATGATATGTCGTTTCGGGTCTTCAATCTGCTTCAGGGACAACTGCTCCAGAACAACATAAGAAGGGGGACAAGTGACAATTTCGGGTTCACTAATTGTCGGGAGACGATTTTCCGATTCCACGCCAGTTTCTTTCTTGATGACAATTTCGGGTGCCTTTTGAGAATCGTCTTTAACTTTATTTCCTGAAGTACACTTTGTAGTTATATTTCTTATACGTTTCCGTCTTGTTTGAATTTTCTCTTCCTCTTTCACTGCCAAAGAAAATACCGAGTCTATTTTAATGGACAAAACACCATCGTCGGGGTCCTGCTGAACTGGGTCAGGTGCAACACCTGTCAGGCATTCTGCCTTGGCATCCACAATACATGAGGATCCGTCAGTCAAACTGCCCGTATTACACACATCCTTTTGGCCAGGCGCCACACGTGTCAGGCGTCCTGACTTATCATCCAAGACGTATGAAGATCCACCAATCAAACTGCCTTGATTACACACATCTTTTGGGCCAGGTGCCACACTTGTCAGACATCCTAACTTACCATCCGAGATGTATGAAGATCCACCAATCAAACTGCCTTGATTATACAAACCTGTTTGGTCAGGAGGTGGAAGTTTCACAACTGACGGTGTTCGCTTTACAGGAGCAACGTTAACAGCATCCGTCACTGGTTTGATAAAGTTCATGGGATACACAACCTTCTGAGGGGCGGTGTTCTTGAATAGATGAGGGGCTTGAGGAGCTAGGGTCATATTAGAGCTGGCAGTGGGCGCCACACAGGCACCTTTGTCACTCAGACTTGCAGCATAATTGTGGCGAAACATCATCGTCGGTACAGCACTAGAGGTCATGGGTGATGATGATGAAGATGTGGAGGAGGAGGAAGGGGCTATAGGGAAGACGTCTATCGTACTGGGTGCAGCTTGGGAGCCCCCGTCAGGTGGTGTTATAATGTCAGATGAATTTTTTGGTATTATCATGTATCTCTGAGTAAACGATTTGGGGAAAGCACTCGCGAGTCTGTGACCCACAATTGTTTGACTTTGATTTGGCACGACTATCGTGGAAGGAGGGGCTGTTAACAGAACGCTTTGCAGTCTAGTCCACCCTTTACCCTCCGGCAACTTGGGCTCGGTTCCACCTGGAGCTTTAGACTTTGGATGACTAGACCTTGAACCATCTACATCATTATGACATGTAATGTCTTCAGGTTCTTTCTTAATTGTGGTTACCTTATCAGCCAGCTGTTTCAACACTGCGGTTGCACCTGGACCTGACTGACTCGCAGACGTAGTTGTGGAAGTTGAGCTGTGGGTACTGGAACACGGAATTCTGACTGTAGAAGTAACGGATCCTGAAGGATCGATTCTCATATGTGTCTCAAACTGCGAGTTGGAAACAGGCACTGGCGTACCGTTATGACTGGAGAGAAGAGATATTTGAGATTTAGAAGCAGGTTTTAACTGATCACTTGATAGTATAATCTGCGTTGTCGGAGTCCTACTGGCCACCTGTGTGGGTGTTGGAAGCACTTGAGTATAATGTGTTGAGGATGAGAGGAGAGAGGTTGACTTGCCCCCAACTAGATTGTCTGGTGTTGCAATAACGTTAGGACTGGGAAGACTTCCACCGTTGGTTGGGTTCAGTATGAAGGTTTTCCCACGTCCGTCTGATGGAGCGAGGAGCATCGTCATTTTGCCATCGGGACCCACAGTGGGAACCAGGGTGTGACTGTTCTTGTCAGCCCCTAACCCAGGGAAGTCGGCGATATCTCCCATCAGTTTTACACTTCCGTCAGAGTTAAACAGCAGTCTTGCCTTTGTGGATCTGCAAAAGGTAATAATATTGCTGAAACATGATACAGCAAATATTCAGCTACTATAGCATCAAGCAATATACATATATAATAATATCTATCGCAGAAAGTGACTGGGGTTTTCGCTGCTCTTAGCAAACATGTCGGGCTTCACAAACCCATTCAAACGAGATGTATTTGGGAAGGAAAGCCTGCATTGCTACTTAGTTTCCAACCAAACGTAATACAGTTAAAACTAATTTCCTTTATGCATCTGAAAATCGTAAATAGTTGCATGTGTGCAATATTTGTCGGAAACTACGATCTTGTTCTTGAGCTGATGTCCACGATATATTTGATCTTGCATACAGGAAATCTGCATGTCTGCTAGGCTATTTAGGATGGGGTCAGTTGATTAAGGAAGGTGCATGAATGGACACAGCAGTGTGCGAAATAGTTTCCAAATTTTCTTGATCATTCGGGCTAGCTATACCTGAAAGTTACTAGCCCACAAAATAATTCACAAGTCCGAATTTGAATGCAGAAACTAAGCAAAATTACAAAAAGGTAAAATACCATCGTTGAGCAGGCCATAATCTTGCATGATATAAAGTGTATTATAACTTAACAAGTCGGAGAGTAATATGTTTAAAAAACGACCCCATGAAAAGTCACTAGCCAGTCGGACCAGTGACTGGAGATTTACAGGCCCGACTGGATTTTTTCTAGCCACGGGCTAGCGGGCCAGTGGGTATTTCGCACACTGGGACAAAGTACCTGCACTTCCTTCAACAAGGGCAAGGAATTATATATTAGGGTTATACTATGCTATACGTATCAATTTCCTTTATTTGTTTAACGCCGTACTGAACAATATGCCAGCTATACGACGGTCGTTATCAAGTACTCGATTCTGGACCAGACAATCCATTGATTGACATCATGAGCATCGATCTACACAACTTTGATACGATGACATGTATCAACCAAGGCAGCGAGCCTGACCACCCGTTCCCGTTAGTCGCCTCTTACAAGCATGGGTTACTGAAAACCAATTTAGCCCGGATCTTCAAGGGGCCTATACCTATTAAATATACTCGTCGGGCCAGTGAACGCACATGTTGCGCCGGATTATTATAGGATTATTATAGGATATTTATATAGCGCACATATCCAGGCAACTAGTTCATGCTCATGACCAATAGCTGCTCTCAAGTGACCAACACCAGCGATTTTTTCGCCAATAGTTTTATTCCCGTGACCAGTTGCTGCACCCCCTTTACCATTGGTAACGAGACCAACGCCAGTTCAACGCAGCAGTGAGATGTCAAAAGACAAATGACCTCGGACATTTTCAACAATTCATCAGCTTTTAATAGGACATTCTCCTAACATATCTTCATTGAGCTATTCATAGTTTTCACCGCTAATTTGCCTTTTAGCCAATGTAATCGTTTTTGTCGGATAATCGAGTTATTCTGCGGTGATATTATATCACATCATACGGTAACCAAGTGTGTCTCACTAACTAACCTGCTTTATTTGATTCACTAATATTAAACTAGCATGAAACTGTGCTCTCCATTATACAGACGTTCTGTAGGATATCATTTGACCAATATTCGAGCATAACGAAGGGAGAAGTAAGTACACAGAATTATGGGGCGGCGTGATTATTTCATAGAAAATTCAAATGTAGTGTAAATGATGCTCTCATCAACCACTCACAGACTTTTCATAAAATGGGTGTGCTTGTTATCTAAGGCTTCAACCAGTTGTGTTTTGATCAGACAGTCGTGTGTTTGGTAGATTGGTTCGAAATAACTAACTAATAATCTAGATCTAGATCTGGTGGTCAGATCTGTCAAACAATGTCAGCTCTCCTGTTTATTTACAGTAGCAGCATTCCAGCGGTCTGTACGTAATCGAATCTCGATCAGACAATACACTGATTGACATCATGAGCATCGATCTACGTGTTTTGGATACGATGACATGCATGGACCAAGTCCGTCAGAATGACCACCCGATCCCGTTAGACACCTCTTACGACAAGTGAGTGAGTGAGTTAGTTGAGTTTTACGCCGCTTTTAGCAATATTCGAGCAATATCACGGCGGGGGACACCAGAAATGGGCTTCACACTTTGTGCCCATCTTACGACAAGCATGGGTTGACTAATTCTATTTGCTTACGTAATGAGTGAGTGAGTTTGGTTTTACGCCGCT
>VKKT01002189.1:69334-79969 GCA_008038995.1 Haliotis laevigata | reverse complement strand
ACCCGGGTCTTCGGCGTGACGAGCGAACGCTTTAACCACTAGGCTACCCCACCGCCCCTGTTTACGTAGAGCCCTTACACAATAATATGCAGAACTAACGAACGTTTCTGTGCAACAGGACGACATATACATTCAAAGAAACATGAACAAATTAAAGTTGATGCGAACAAACGGAAAAAACGTCAACAGCGTAACTAAACTCTGAACAACACTCTTTGAAATCGTTTTGAAAGTTATGTTCTTGAAAGGATTGTATTGCAACAAATAGTATATATTTGTCCAAGTGTGAATGATGACATTTAAGTAAATCCGTTGATAAAATGGCTGGATATGTCATTGTCCATAGGGTCGCCATGACAACCCAACCGTAAATTGGATTGAGTTCTAGATTCCAATTTTTTTAGTTTTCAGAAGGAGATTGCAATAAACATAAATCTAGATGAATAGGGATATATGATTTTACGACATTCACAATTCATTGCAGGATTATAAATACGAACATGCACACAAGACATCATATCAAATACATCCCATATGTAATGCTTAGTATATTAAGTAACTAAGTAACCTGATATCAATGGAACAAAATACTGACTGACTGGCTGAGTTTGGTTTTACGCCGCTTTTAGCAATATTCCAGCAACATCACGGCGGGGACACCAGAAATGGGTTTCACACACTGTACCCATGTGGGTATTCGAACCCGGGTCTTAGGCGTGACAAGACAATGCTTTAACCATTAGGCTACCCCACTGCCCCGGAACTAAAAACAAATTTCTGGAATGGCTGCCATTTCTTTAAGAAACGATACAATATCGACTCGTGAAGGGTTACAGCATAATGAAGCTCACAGTTTCTCTAAACTGTTGAGGGTGAAAACGAGGTAGAAAGGTCTGGCTGACAACGTTATATTCTAACTGTGCACAGCAAAATGGAAAGAAGTTATAGGCTCTCGATTCCCCTCATGGGTGCAATGTGTGAATTTCTGACAGTGCTGTAGTACTGCTAATACCGGCATAAAACTCAACTCACTCACTCTTTCATACTCTCTAAACTGGTTTATGTAATAGTAATTTTCTAATTCAAGGCATCAAAAACGACGAAACTGAAGAACTTGTTACCTCGGTACTTCCCTAAGAGGAATTACTCGAAAGGTTTCAATAACATTACGCATTCAACCTTTTTGAAACATATATTTAAAAAAAATCTTAACCGACGACATTAATACTAATTGTTCACAGTTATAGTCCGTTTGACTTCATTTGAGACCGATGAATTGCTCACTGACACAAAATCTAATGATTGCAACAAAACTGTTGAGTTGTCTCATAATTTTGGACACCCGAATAAAAGAGTTAAATAGAAACGGTCATTATTTTGTCACTTTTCGCTATTTCTTAGGAGGGACGACCACTTGCTGGTAGAACAGCCAGGTGTGCGAGTTTTACGTGTGAAACTGAAATTTCACTGCACAGGCTTGTTGATTACCTGGCTGTTCTAACCGTGTCACATTTGTGGCTCTCTCCGCAACTTGCGAACAATAGACAATTATTTCAAATTAGGGCCGGCGGCATAGCCTGAGGTTAAAGCGTTCTCGGGTTCGATTCCCTACAAGGGTACATGTTTGAAGCCCATTTGTAGTGTCCCCAGGCGTGAAATTTCTGGAATATTGCTAAAAGCAGCGTAAAACTAAGCTCTCTCACTATTTCCAATGAATATTATAATGGGTCTAAGAATCAGGTTATTTACTTTTCAATAAAATAATACACGAAGACATGTAATGATGACGTTTCCCCCTGCAATAGTGTTCTATCCTCTCATTTCCGGAGTCAAACCCCGATCAGAAGTCGAAGGCCTGGAATTCGCTATGCAAAATTGCGGTCCTCAGACGTGTCAGAATCCTTCAACTGTGAGTTCGAATCCCAGTTATACCCAGTTAGGTCTCATGGTCCGTTAGCAAATCTCTATTAACTTCAATATCAAGTTAAGTCGCCGTGATATGAGGGAGTGAGTGAGAAGGTTTAGTTTGATACCGCATTTAGCAACATTTCAGCAATATCACGGCGGGGGACACCAGAAATGGGCTTCACACAATGTGCCCATGTGGGGAATCTTACCCGGGTCTCCGGCGTGACGAGCGAACGCCTTAACCACTAGGCTACCCCACCGCCCCCGTGAAATGACTGAAATAATGTTCAAAGCGGCGTTGAACCAAACCTCACTGACAAGGCACTTACGATGGTTTTGCAGATGATGACATCGTTGTGGAAGATGACGTGGACGCTGTTGTGTTTGCCGCTACTTTGCCATGGGTCAGCATGGTCATTGTGCTCATTGGTGCAGTCACAGAGGTCGACGTCATAGATAAAAAAAATCAACTCAGCTGAAGAGAGAAAAAAGAAATGACAGAATATAATATATACTGATGTGATTTTAGCGGTATAAAACGACTTGTCGTTGGGTGTATTGTATGGACAAAATGGATGATGTGTATGATTTTCACTTGGATCAACGATCACCTGGACACACCGTGACCAGGTTGAGTCTTCGTCAAGTTGCTCATCCCCATCCGTGCTCACTTCATCAGCCTTTAGTTTCACTGATCCAGATTCTAACGGTTGAACATACACGGCAGGCATAGTCCTAGGTGTGAAGTTGTGAACTGAACGTGTGCCGCCGACTAAATATCTATATGGCCGTAAAACCACCCGACAGGCCATTCATTTCTTAAAGATTACATGCAAATAAATGCAGTAAGTGAATAAGGCTTTACCCCGCGTTTGGCAATCAACGATATTCCAGGTGCATCACGGCAGGGGGCATCAGAAATTGGCTTCACACATTGTACTCATTTTGAAAGTCGAACCCGGGTCTGTGGCGCGACACTAAAATATACAAGCATCCGTGATGCTGGAATATCGTTGATTACTAGGTTTCTTCCAGTAAGAAGGGGCACACCTACCTGGTTAGTAGAAAGTCACTGGCAATGAAACCTGGTATGTTTGAAGTGTGAACTGGGACGAAGCACGACTTTAAATATGGCTACCTATCACACTTATGTATGAAGATAGACAGATAAATGTGTTTGCTTGTTGTTTAATGCCGCACTCAGCAATATTCCAGCTAAACAGCCGTGGTATGTAATTAATAGGGTCTGGACCAGTCATCATCATGAGCATCGATCTATGTAATTGGGATTCGATGACATGTGTCAAGCAAGTCAGCGAGTTTGACCATCCGATCCCGTTAGTCGTCTCTTACAACAAGTATGGGTTGTTGAAGACAATTCTAATCGGGATCTTCACGGGTGATAGACATATATGAGAGACACGACAAATGTGACATGAAATATACAGAAAACTTTGATTGTGCAATTGCTTGTAAAATATTACGGCAACAATTCAGGGATGCACCTCACTGTTCAAAAATATATTTAACAATATTCCGTAAAGCTATGTATATATTGGTAAACGATCTTTGAATTCGAGCATGCTGGGAACACCATTTCACCATGACCGTTGAGGAGAAAGTTAAAAATAATGTTTACTTAAATGAAAAACTAACTGAATCTCATGACCACTGACAGTCTACCCAGTCGACATTTACGTACCATGACTGCCCTTGAGCATTTGATTTTCTTTAAATCAAAATGTCTACGTAAGGCACGGTAAGGGTGCGCTAATATCTATGGTCCAAACATGTACATAACTGACAAATCGTTTCGAGGCACACTCGAAAATAACACAGCAAGTGTGAATCAGAATATGTTACTTTCTAAGAATTGATATCTGTTTTAATTGCATCCTCTCGGTTGTGAAGTATATTATGATAATATTTACGTGACATAAAGCCAATGAATCAAAAGTGAAATTTCACTTACATAACTAAAGATGATCCCCATGGTGCTAATATAGAAACACTGAAAATTAATTTCCTATACTTTAACATGTTTCGGATTTGCGGAGGTAATAAACAATTATGTATCAAATTTTGGTGACTTGATGAATTTAAAAGCGGGTACAGGTCATACAATATATAATTTGGTGGTAATTCATAACAAGCTAATAAAAATATGATCTTGCATTTTACTCTGGAAACATTCAAAATGGTTGCCCTTCTTCTTGCCCACATATATTTCTGTTGTTTTGAATTTTCCAATTAATTTTCTTACACAAGTAACAAATTCTTACGTGTCAGCTGCGTCCTGGTTAACGGTTCATCTGAAAAGTATCCCCCAATTGTGGGTAACCATTTGTTGAACTGATGAACTTCCGGTATAATCTTAACGGCACTTCAGACAGGCAAACTGACTTTGAATGAGAAATATAAATTCACAGTCCGTTCTTGACGACGCGCATGTTTGAATTTTAGTATGTTGGTAACTTGGTTATTACTATGTCGAAATATATGAACGAAATATGATATTGTCATTGGTCTTCCATAATGGAAGAGTTAGGTTCTCTAAAAATCACAAGCACATGTCTGAAACATGTTATCTTGTGGCACATTTAAACAATAAGAACCTTCAAGTCAGTTCTGCAAAACTGTGGACTTACTTCAAAATCTGTTAAAGTATGTATAAGTATGAATTCAGAACACAAAAACTTCGGGAACATTCGGTAAAATGGCGTCCATTCCTGTAACCATCATGCATTTGTCAGGCGGAAATCCGCTGTACGCATGATCATAACTCGTTCGAACAGCTAAACTATCACACTTGAATGCAACATGCCTTGTGTGGGTAATCGAGCCTATCAACACCGGCTCACATGCGCAGTGCGAACAGAGGAAGTAGTTAGGGAAGCTATGCGGCTGTGTCTTCGAGAGTGAAACAAATTTAGCTTCAAGTGGACATACCGTGTACAGGGCAGTTTGGTGAACAATGCGCAGCCACACATGGTCAGCAGGGCCCGATCAGCTATTAATAGCATAACCCTCGTGAGCAGGACATTGCGGAACAAGCCATGGTGTCTCGACAGCCGCTCAACCAGGTTGATGTATTGTGTCGTGTAAACAAAATGGCGGACGCTCAATCCCGTGTCGGCAGATATCGTCTCCCGTCCTGGGCTGTCAGGTTCTCAGTCGCGTCGTATGCAGTGGGTGGGTGGCAATGTGTATATATAACCGGAAAGGCGGCAGGAAGCCATGGAGGATGTACGCAGATGTCTATTAAGTATTGTAGATCATAATCTTTAATACGCTGTGGTAGATCTATAGTCAGTGGTTGATAGCCTGTCAGGGTGCGGTGCTTTGTTTGCCTTTGCTTGATTTGTAATGATTATTTACATTGTGGAATGAAAACAGTTTTGTAAACATATTTTGAACAATAATTTTCAATGAATCATGATAAATGGAGTCATGGATTGATCAGGATAATTATGTAATATTATTTTATCGAACCCGTTGGGAAAAAATAGTCTTAAAATGACTAATGAATTTCTGAACACCTGCTATGGAGCCTTTTTGGTGATTACTTTTTCTATCGCGACGACGTTTCATGGCTACCTATATTTATCCATCATTGGGTGATAGGTGATTTAAAACAAAGAAAAAATAAGAATAACATGTTTCTTTCATGTCTTTCAAATTCCACGTGACAAGTAGATAATGATAAACCTTAATCAACAACCACATGGCCATATATTATATTATAAAAATTTCAGATTCCCAATAGAAAATGGTTTACCGTGAGTGACAACCACACGTACCTATATGTTGACAAGTATCAACCTGGCTGTGAAATAACCTGTTTATGTAATTTCAGGCCTAATTAAAGGTGAATATCAGTAAATGAAATAGTCTGAGTGTGATCACAAACGTGGCCCCTTTTCGTCCTGTTAGCTGGACGAGATTTTAGGTTTGCACTGACAAACGGAACACATGCTTCGTTCGTACCGCGGAACCTCGTTTTACCGAACGTCCAGCTTGAATGGGTCTCGTCGGCGCTGGGTTATCGATTTAATGAGAGTTGAATAACATTGTTGGGGTTGGAGGGGGCATGCGCTCGGAAATGATAGGCGGTTTTCGCTCCATATTTCTTCATAAAACACAACTCTCGTGTTAAAGTATACAACTTTTTCAATAAAAGAATATAATCTCTGATGGCGATTTTGTCAACTTTTGACCCCGATATAAGATTGCGCGCTGGTTATCCCTGGCTATCTTTGATAAAGGATATGGTCGTTAAAGTTTTATTTTCTATTTCTTTTAAGGAAGCACAGACATTGAATATGATGAAAACGACATGGAGTTGGGGAGAAATGTGACTGTCGGATGAAATGGGATAGTTACTTGTAAAAGGCAATCGAATGATTTTTGCTTTCTCCAAGAAATACCAGGTAACAGGCTACCAAGCTGGTAATAATAATAATAATAATAATAATAGAGCATTTGTATAGCGTCTTTCCAGGGTCAATATCCTGCTCAAGGCGCTCAAAATATCAATAGGGTCAACAGAAAGCTTCTCGGAACTGGTAGTATCTAGGTACTTAGTAATTTTGGCCACTGTAATTTAGCAAGACGGTTTAAATTGATAACATAAAAGCACACCAACGTCATACACCGTACATTAATTAACATGAGACAGTAAAGTGATCATACGGTGCTTATCTCGACAAAAAAGTATTAAATTCATGTGCCGATATATGTATGCATGTGATCACATCCCTACCCATCTCTCTGCGTGAAATACTACGATTCCCGTCATTACATAATGGTATTTAGGCAGATGTAATGTCTAAGCCCTTCCAATCATTCAGATATGATTTTAATTGACTTTCACCACCTACAAAAATGTCCTGTCCAATGTGCAGGTAATTTGACAATATGATGTGGTACCTATGTACATCTTGTACAATTCAATCTGTCCGCATCCCGATACACCTGTGATTGTATTTCTGTTTCTGATTTGAGGTGTTGAGAGTTTTCAAAGCCTGCACTGCTGTCAAGAGTATTCATAACACTGCCCTGAATGCATCAATACATTAAATGAAGCACTAACTCTTTAGTGGATTATGTCTAAATATTTGCTTGCACAGTGAGTATGCAAACACCTTAGTTTTATAATGAAAACGTGTTATCCGTATAGATTTTTCTAAAAACATACCTTTGACAGTGCTGGAAGTGCTCTAACATTTTTAACAGGTATTATGCCAGTTCGTTTGATATTGGCGAATCTCTATTTCAAGAAGAAAACAACATTCTAACAAGTACGGGTCACCCGGGGCAGTTCGACGCGTTCGTGCATTAGCTGAAATGGTCAGGCATCACAAGACAATAGCTTAGTTCCTGAATCTAGACTTACTTCATTAAGGGCTTTAGGATTGCGGGGAGGGCTTGGCAGGTATGCGTTACGTTTCCAAATTCTTCTATCCATTTTTAGGATTATTTGGTGACCGAGACAGACAATTCCCCCAAAGCTTTGCTTGCATCAGTTACCGTTGTCAGGTATCCTCCACGTATTGCCTGAACAAGGACGTCGTAGCAAGCTGTCAACGACGACGTGGCTGATTCTGGAGTTCTTCGCAGTCATTCTAAAAAAACAACTTAAAACCCCCACAAGGTAACAAAACATACCGAATCATGAAATGATATAGGCCTCCACGATATACTGAACGCATTTTCGGAGGGTTTCATTATCAAGTAAACAGCTTACTAAATATACAAAACCTATGAAAAACAAATGAACATTGTACATTTATCGTGGGTTTAATACTTTAGTGGGTGGAGTCTGGGAAAGGGCACTTTTCTGTTCGAGAGGTTTACGAAATTGATCATACCGGTTTTAAGGGGGAATGTGGTTTGTTTAACTCAGGGGGTATCTGAACTGAAGGATGTGGAGAAAGCAAAACCGTATATGTAATCAAATATACAAGATTTGATACTACCAGAGAGATGCAGTCCACGTCCCATATAATCTATATAATGCTCACAATGAATGGGTGAAAACTGGGAGTGTTCAGCATCATTTCACCAGTATTCCAGCTCCATCACATCATGATTGGGGGCGGTGGGTAGCCTAGTGGTTAAAGCGTCCGCTCGTCACGCCGAAGACCCGGGTTCGATTCCCTAAATGGGTACAATGTGTGAAGCCCATTTCTGGTGTTCCCTGCCGTGATATTACTGGAATATTGCTAAAAGGTAGGAAAACCATACTCGCTCATTCACAACGTCATCGTAATGGGTAATGAAAGCTCCCAACGATGCAAGTCTGTGACCTTTACCGATTTGCTGTAACTAACAAGCTTTGATGTTGACACACCGAGAAACAAACGAGATCCAGACATACAGCGACAAGAGGACTAGATACAAACAGAATATTTTCGTCTTTTTTTTTTAAACTTCTAATTATTGAATTACCATCTAATCAATTAATATATGTTAGAGTTGGTCTTCAGTTTCAGGGTTGTCAGGCTCGCTGACTTGATTCACAAACCTAATCCCATAACAAGTGCGGTTTTGACGGGAAAGAAACCCTCCTTTTATAAATCCCAAACACATTTGTTTGTTTGTTTGTTGTTTAACGCCACACTCAGCAATATTCCAGTTATATGACGACAGCCTTTAAATAATCGAGTCTGGACCAGACAATTCGGTGATCAACAGCATGAGCATCGATCCACGTAATTGGGACACGATAACATGTGTCAAGCAAGTCCGCGGGCCTGACCACTCGATGCCTTTATTCGCCATTTGCAACAAGTATGGGTTGCTAAAGACCAATTCTAACCCGGATCTTCACGGGTATCCCAACTGCCAAGATCGATGCACATGTTGTTGATCACTGGGTTGTCTGGTGCAAATTCTTATTATTAAGAGACTGCCGTCATATAACTGGAAAACGCATAGTTCGGCGTTAAACAACAAACAAACATTTAAAAATATGACTATTGTTCTGCAGAAACAACACAAGCCTGACCACCCGATCCCGTTAGTCGAATCCATCTAAACATGTTGAAAATTGGCTTGACATGTGTCCGTGCAAGACGTTGTCCTGCAATACGTCATCGCCACAACAATTAACAATTAACAATGTCCTTGTTATAAGCCCCTGAAAAGGGACCAGTTCTATCCAGGAAACCATCGGGGTACAAGCGTATGAGTGAGTGAGTTTAGTTTTACGTCGCATCCAGCAATATTCCAGCTATATGGCGTCGGTCTTTAAATAATCGAGTCTGGACCAGACAATCAAGTGATCAACATCATGAGCATCGCCCTACGCAATTGGGATACGATGACATGTGTCTGCCAAATCTGCGAGTCTGACCACCCGATCCCGCCAGTCGCCTCTTACAAGTCATAGGTTACTGAAGATCAATTCTAACCCGGATCTTCACGGGTACCAGCGTATGAGAGGTAAAGGGAGGGGAAAATGTTCAGTTAGAGTTTGGCTATTTTTTGTGCTTCGTGTGTTTTTTTTATGCAAAACGATGACTTGCCTTTGCAT
Organism: Haliotis laevigata; assembly: GCA_008038995.1. Classification (NCBI taxonomy): domain Eukaryota; kingdom Metazoa; phylum Mollusca; class Gastropoda; order Lepetellida; family Haliotidae; genus Haliotis; species Haliotis laevigata. The sequence goes on along the minus strand of VKKT01002189.1, from coordinate 70,524 downwards.
AATAATGTAAATAATAATGTAAATGTAAAGTTGTTTGCAAAGGTTTTATTAACGACACAGCGTATATTTTTCATAAATATAGTTGTTATATTAATAAAACAAAAGTATTTCCGAGTATCAGGAATAATCATTAAACTTGTGGACATTTCCCATGATTCCCTGGCTAATCTCACAGGTCCACCGTTTTTAAGTTGTTTTTTCTACTTCTGTTTGAAACTTTGACATCAGTAAAAAGGTTAGTGTGGGCTGAATGCAAGCTGCCGGTTAAACGCTGTACACAGGGATGAGGATCTGGCAAATTTAATTTGACCATTTACAGATTATGTTAATTACTTAAATGCATTTTTATGTCCTGCCTTTCTCCGGACAGACGTTGATAGGGTTTTGGAGGAGCCATAATCGTTACCGAGTGTGATCATTATCGCACGGAAAATTCGAACCCATAACCAACGAGTCCTGTCATGACAAAGGCAGACAACTTTGCACGGCGAATTGTCGCGATTTTGACATCTCGGCTATTAATGCCGTTGTTTTTAGGAAATGTCGCTGCTTAAACCCCGAATCCCAGAAATACTGAAATGTTAAATGTACCAACGGAGACTTGCTGCACAGTTTTCCTGTTTAATTCCATGGCAATCAGTATAGATGCGCAAAAATGTTCACATTTATATCAATGACAAACCAGTATCCAAATAAAACACATGAATTTAACATTACACTGCTGTTCTGAGATCGGGTGGTCAGGTGACTTGGTTGACACATGTCATCGTATCCCAACTGCGTGGATCGATGTCCATGTTGTTGATAAAAGGATTGCGTGGACCAGACTCAAATCATTTACAGACAGCCGCCATACAGCTGGAATATTGCTGATTACGGCGTTAAACAACAAACAAACAAAACTGTTCTACAAGTTTGGATAACCGTGGGCGCGTGAGTGATTTCAAAGAAGCGCCATAAAATGTAGACAGGCCATAACTTTGTTTATCATGCAAAACTGTGTTCCACAGTAGATATCGCTTGTGTGAGATCAGACGGTATCTCCTAGGAGATATCTTTTTGACAGTAGATTTTGTACAATTCCCTGAAAATGCTATGACGTCATGAACTTGTTGACGTCACAAAGTTATGACATAGCTGCACTGCAAATCTAATGGCAGTACTGTGTTCAGAGATGTACATTTTTCATT
>VKKT01002188.1:135120-157081 GCA_008038995.1 Haliotis laevigata | reverse complement strand
TCACTCACTCACTCACTCACTCACTCACTCACTCACTCACTCACTCACTCACTCAAAATCCAACCACCCAAGAACTCACTCATTTGTGTTTCTGATCACTTACAGTGTATGAATTTGGTGTCATGTATTGTAATAAAAACAGTTGTTTCCATAACAAATACACTCTTGATAAAATTAGAAAATATATGTGCATATGCAAAACTTTACATTAAGAATCAGAGGTAGATTTTTTAAGATTGAGCAACAATGATTTTTGTTGTTGATCTTAATCAAGTGTTATGTTTGTGGAAAAAGAACATGTCAGACTTTCTCCATTTGTCTGAGAGTGAATTAGTAGTATGGAAAGTAGTTTATGTCTCTTTTGTCTTGGGAGTGTCAGCAGCTCGTCAATATTCAATTGAGTTGAGAGACAAAAAAGTCCTTTTGCCCAGGCCTGATTAGGTGTAAGACTGGTAAAATCAATTGATCATACATTTCACTGGTGAATTTCATTTCAGTTTAATGTTCGACAGCCTCACAATCTTCTTTACAACAAGCATACTATCCCATAGAATTCATTTACCCATTTAAGAAACATAGAACCTAAATTTTTAAAAAGACCACAGTGTATTCAAGGATTTTAAATCCAATCCATAGTAAACATTGAACATCTAGAGCAGTTCCACAGCTATCTATTTGTTTAAGGATGTGTTTCATCCGTAAAAGCCCATGAAAAGCACATTATACTGATCGCCTGCAATAAAGACATTGAAGGTGAAAGGCTCTCCGGAACCGAAAAATTTGCAATGATAGGGAGATCTGGTGATTGATTGATGCTGGGTCTCAGACACTCCATTTGCAAGAACAGAACTGTTCATTTGTTGGGTCCTGATGCTGCTGTGATAGTTGATTAGAGATTACTCAGTCAGCGGAACCCTCTCAGGGAAATTGATATGGTTGGCCATACAGGACCAGTATCGGGGATTTCTCAGGACACTGGAGTTGTGGGCGGACCTTTGGTCATTCCGATGCTTTGAGAATCAGGAAACTTGTTTGTTGTAATGACGGTGTTGTGGACTGAAAATTGGTCAATTTATGTCCTGTTTATAGGGTGTTTTTCGTGGAAGGGAAAATGATTTGTTATTTTGGGAGATTGTTAATATTTCTGGGCCATTGAACATCAGTAGTGGGAATTATTATACAACACAGATTTATTCAGATAAAGTACGAACATGATAACTTTGGCACTTTACAAAACCATCTTGAATGATATTATATACAATGCTTACAAGAAGTTGAAGAAAAACAAATTCTTTGATGTTGCTTCAGTTGATCTGTTTTACTCCATCTTCTAACATTCAAGTTACTGCTTTTTCTTAAGAATGATATTACACTGATGCTTAGTCAGTGAAAATATATGATTTGGACATAAATTAATAACTCCATTTAAATTGGAAAGGCACCTCAGTGAGATCAAGGATGCAGAGCCTGAAACTGAGGAAATCTAGACTTGCTTCATTTAGGGCTTCTTCATTATAGGAAGGGGTGGATGGAAGAGGGAATAATGTGGATGAGGGAATGTGAGATAGTCTAGAGGGATATACGCAGGGCGCCTATGGCTGGTGTTATTGTATTGCAGATAGTGACTGATCTCCATGGTGTTCAGATGGAAAAGAAGCACACGATGATGTCATCATGACATCATCGGGCAATAAAAACATGTTTACCTTCCTGCAGACATGTATTTCATTTCCATGGTAACAGGTTCTTTGCTCTGATGACTTTTTCCAGAGGAACCATGATCTGTTGTTGAAACAGGTGCCTAAGACAAAGATAGTAAATTGTATTTTGACAATTGTGAAAACATAGATTTATTTCTAAAGCAATGATGTTTCTCTTCATGGGTGAGTCTAAATTTAGTGTAAGCATAATAAGACTTTAGTTGAAGTATTCTATTTACTGGAATAGATACAGATTGATTTGAAAAGCTGTTTACAATTGTGTCAATAAATGATGTAACATAAATAAAGCTCAAAGTTTCAATGGAGACAATAGACTTGATAAATGAACACTGGTCAAGAAAGGTTGCAATGAAGGAATACATGGATGTTGAAATACATCAGGGTGCACTCAATGATTGTTTTCCACTCCTTGGGGAATATGACCTCTCGGCTCCCTGGGGAATATGACCTGAACTGTCTGTGAGGGTCTAGAAGGGTAACACTCACTTTACCATCTCATGTTCCATAATATGACACATACCAAAGTTTACATGTGTAATTTGGCCTTACCAATTTTATTTCTTGTTTTACGGATCCACTGGGCATATATTTTCAAGAATAAGAAAAAATATAAAGAACAAATTTCCCTGCTCAAAAAATAAATCCCAATGTTGATGTGATGTATGTGAAATACTCTTGAAATCAGTGTGAAACCTAAACCCACTCAACTTATTTTTAGTTGATATAAACAAACCAAAAGAGTTAACATGGAAACTCAGTGGGTGTTTGCTTTGACTGGTGATTTTTAAAATTTCCCTCCTGCCTTTAGGTTTTCTGAGGACAAAAATCTGTAAACCAAGAAATAATATTGGTCTGGCCTTATTTAAATTTAATTTTTTGCATTTAACTTAGATTCTAAGAAACCATCAATAATTATAAAATCGATATTGCCTTTCTTCATGCTCATTTGATGTATATGTAGTAATTAATAATTTATGTCATAAATGATGTAAGCATTAAACATGTTAAGTACATTCATTTAATTACATTGATACACACCTTGTAATATAGTAGATTTATTGCATACTAAAATGCTCGACATAACTGGAAGCACTAAATCCTGATTGGTGAGCTGATGTTTGAAATCAGTTGGTAAGTGTGATCATGTCCTGTGAAGCATGTCATGTTTAGCATGGTCTGCCTGTGCTAATAGCTGAGGTGAGAAAGTGTTCACTTTGAGCCTGCATGGCAACATGCTTTCACTGCCAGGCCTCAGACAATAGAGTTGAAAGGCTGTGCTTGATGAGAAGAGGCTGACCCAAGCTTGGAGTGTTTACTGAAACTGACTATAGCCATAGCAGGCCCGAGTAGCATCATTGAGAAACCGTACAAAGCACAGTGAAGTCCTACAGGCAACTGTGGTGAATACGTCAGCTCCGACTCTGTACAATTCTTACTGGGACCAATCTGGATATGTCCGTCTGCTCATCTCTTCATTTGTGAATCCGTCTGCTCTCTTTCCATTTGCCATTTCACCATTTGGATGTATATATTTTGGAGTCATTTTCACTGATTTAGTTAGCAGTTTTGATGACTGACGTGAATACCTGTCCGTCTCTCCGTACCTGTCCATCTGTCCATGCAGGGGGGGTGTCGTCAGGCAGTATGTCCGGCTTGCAGTCGGTGACATCGGACACTGTGTATCAGTCCGATAGACTGTATCGAAACGTGGACATGCAGTTGCTGTGCAAAGATTCCATCTATAACAAGACCCTGTCCTGGCTGCGGAATCTCAAGCCCTGGTCCAAGTCACGATATTCCTCAACCTCTCAACTTGCATCAGGGTCCAGACATTCAGATAATTCCCGATTTTTGGATACATCTTCAACATCTTCATCTTCAGCATCTAGAGCTTCATTGCAGCCACAGACTAGGAACTGTTCCACTCTACCCAGGGATGCAAAGCTAGGTAAACAGATATCTTCTTATCCTTTAACCAGATAGTTCCTTAAACTCTGTAAGGATACATCAAAACTGGGCTTCTGTCATCAATCATCTGGCACTTGAATGCCCCCATTTCTAAATTCCTTTAGAACAATATGCCATAAATTTTGTCATTTCTAAACAAATAGATTTATAGTCATTTCTTTTCTTTTTTTCTTTTTTTTTTTTAAATAGTTATAATTAACTATAGGTGTAGATCCTTAGACCCGTTTGTCGTATGGCTGAGATGTTGCTTGTGAAAAGAAGAAGAGGTCCAAGTTTTTCAACCCAAGCAAAGAAAATAATTGCATTTTCATCAAATCATAATTTTAGCGGTCAAAACATTTTAAAATTATTTTACAGTTAAATGTTAGTTTCATTTTTTTAGCACAACCTTCACATATCTGACATAATCACTATGGAATTTTTAGCAAAGAATGCACAGAATCCATTCTTTGAAGAATTAGCATATGATATGCTTGTGCTGGTAATTTGTACTCAGGTGCTAATCCCTTTTCTGGTTCCTGGTGTGATTTGTGAGACAGCCCAGGAATTTATGTGTTGTCATTGTACTTCCCCTGAAGCCAGAAATGTTCTGTTAATCTTTGAGTGTCTCAATGTGTCCGTTAAAGTCACGTTAGTTAATCTACACAGAATATTCCTCTTACATTTTTTTGAGCAAGGGTTGTTTTTCATTGTGAGTGTAATGACAGCTACTTGCAAGTTGAATAAAATCAATGACATCTGTTACTGGTAGAATGTCAGGTGTGGAGGTGGGAGAAAACAGGACTTGCCTTGCTTACCGGAGAATGTTAGAATTGTCATCAGCACCATTGACTACTCAGCAAAGTTAAAGAACACGCCATGTTTCATGATGCTAAAATTCATCGCATGTGACATGGAAGGACGACAAAAATATACAATGGAGAAAATTCTTGAAGAAATATGAAGTTCCTGGAAGTAAAGAAACTATTCAATCTTACAGTGAACTCAACTATTACAACATTGTTACAACATATTAACTCAACTGGGGCGGTGGGGTAGCCTAGTGGTTAAAGCGTTCGCTTGTCACACCGAAGGCCCGGGTTCGATTCCCCAAATGGGTACAATTTGTGAAGCCCTTTTCTGGTGTCCTCCACCGTGATATTGCTGGAATATTGGAAAAAAAAACCGACATAAAACCATGTCAGTCAGTCAGTATTTACTCCACAGGATTTTGGTATTTCCTGTAATGATCATTGGACCCCTAGATTCGTAATGGGGAATGTGTGGTGACAGAGTCAGGGGTAATGCCACTTTTAGTAATATTCCAGCAATATCTCGAGGGACACCAGAAAAGTACTTCTCACATTTTACCATGTTGGGAATCAAAACGCAGGTGAGCAAACGCTTATATCATTTGACTTCCCCACTACCACTTAGATGTGCAGTGAAATGTAGTTAGAGGAATATTAATAACACCTGATAGTTTAGTTGTCATTTCAGTACGGGTTGCTGGGAAACATGTGTTTACTGTTAATAAGTGCTGTGGTAACCATTACATGCAATCAGGCTTAACCATCAAACACATTGGAATGTTTTCTGTTTATTTAGACGGAATTTTAGTGTTTATTCAGATGCAAGTTTGACTGTTGATTCACCTTAAGATATATTAGTTTGGTTCATGGCTACATGGAATGATAATGTTTTCCATAGATGTTTTCATAAACCCGTAGCAAATATACAAGGTTGTTTTTACAAATAAACAGGTGAAAAAATGTTTCGAATTGAACTGAGTTGGAAAATCATCACCAGGTTGTTCATCCAACAGAAACAGGAAGTCGATACCAGCGCTATCTATGAGATGAGATTGACCAGCTATGTACACTGTGTAGGCGTGAGTGATTGACAGCTCAGGTGCAGGCGAGGCTTGTTTATCTACATCTGGGATACTGACCTACATGGTACTGCCCAGTCCGTCCCCTGGCTGCTAACATTCTACACAGCACCTATGTGTATACACAGTCCATGGCTAACTCAAGGTGTGCCTGGCAGCAGTTCCACTTCAGCTTGGAAGGAGAAATGTACAAGTTTGAGGCTATACAGGAAAAGCTTACTAATCCTACCTGTGTGAAATAAGGCATGAACCTCATAGCCACCTCGTCCTAACCCTTATGTAAGGAGTTAGACATAAGGATGTTCAAGATACAAATACTATGATGAAAATCTCAATGACCTCAGAAAACTTATTTTAAAATAATTTTGATAATGTTTAAGGGGCTTGTTAACTCTGACACTATGGCAACAACTTCGTGGAGCAAAAGAACCTGATTTTGTAAACTAGTTTATTGATTAAAGATTTAAGGGTTCTTAGATTCCAACACTTTAGCAGCAACCTTGAGGACCAAAGGAACCTATTTGTTTTTTTACAATTTTAATTGAAAAAAAGTTTCAAGGGATTCTACATTTAAATGCTGTTTCACAAACCTCATAGATACCAGGAGGCTTTTAAATTTCGATCCTCCTCATGGTACCCAGGCTTTTTTAACTGATGAAACATTTTAGAATTATTTGATCTATACTACAGCTGATAAAAGAGATGTCTGTTGTTGCATGCGTTCCATGTAGGTTTCTAATCTGTGGAACTTCACCTTGGATGTTTGTAAATATCACAGATGTGTAATTAGCTAAATGTTAATTGTATTTTTGAGGAGATCCATTTCTTGCTACAGGTTAAGAATTAAGACTGTATTTGTCTTTCTTAGTTCACTAAACAACATTTTGTAGTTTGTGCTTATTCTTTCCTCTTATGGGTTTACAAAATTGTTCTGAAAAATTAGTTGTCTTAGGCAGTCCGACACATATGAAATAATGTCTTTGGTTTGATTTCCATATATACTGTTGGGCGGTGGGGTAGCCTAGTGGTTAAAGTGTTTGCTCATCACGCCGAAGACCCGGGTTGTGTGAAGCCAATTTCTGGTGTCCCCCGCCGTGATATTGCTGGAATATTGCTAAAAGCGGCGTAAAACCATACTCACTCACTCATTCCATATATGCTGTGTCAAACTGGGCTATTTTAAGTTGTTTTTAAACACAATTCCTCTGATGGGTTAAATATTTCAGATACTTTGTCGCTTCTCAGAGGTCTCCATTTCAACATGTGTTGTATCATTTCATGCTTAGATATAAAAAAAGGGAGTGCTTTGCACCTCGCATAATTAGAATGTTATTTATTCATGATAACAGAGTGCAAAAATTACCATGACAACAGCATATAAACAAGCCTCTACTCTCCATACAGAGTGAAAGCATCTGTGGAAAGGGCTGATGAGATGTACCTTCTGTAGGCTACATGGAGGCGCTACGTCATTGTCGTAACCAAGCCTGATTCTCCAGTCTCCCCCAGTAATGATCTCTGTATTGGATTATCACGTAGATGGATTTAACAACTTGGTTGCTGTGCGTTATGAGCAGAGAAGTGTAATAAGTGTGGAATAAGCGTTTGTATTTACTGGGCCTTGAAAAACAAGTTGGTAAACATGTCAGAATATGTTAGCACATCTTGCAGTGCAGAAACCTAGAGCATATGTGATAAACACATGTATTCATGTTATATTCTAGTAATATTCAGCTGTTTCGAATTCTCCACGTTGTTTGATGAAGTCTTGTAGATCAATGCTCATTGATAACATACAACATGGTGGGTGACCTTGGTGAAAACAGTAAGTGCTGATGTACCTGCTTGTTATGTTTATATGGCCCTCTGAGAAGTTAGTCGTTCAGGTTAGTGTGGTCTAGTAGTCAGCAACCTGTGCTTGTCGTAACAGGCAACTAACAGGGTGGAGTGTTCAGGCTTGCTGACTTGACTACTCCATTTCATCGTATCTCATTTGTGTAGATCCATCATCATGATGGTAATCACTGGATTGGCTGGTCATATCTCTGAGTACGATGTTAAATCTTTAAGAAATTGTGAGACTGGGCGTGTTTAAAATCTTTACGTTACAATGTTAGGATCGTTTCTCTGCAAAATGCATAACAGTGTTTTCTTTCACTTGTAGCATATAGTCAGTGAGAAATAGGAATATTTGAATCTATCACTGATAGTGAATACGATTTAAAGCTGAGTCGTTTGTAGAAATACCACTACTGCTGTCTTTATGGACAATCTTACAACATCAGCAATTATCGTGATGCCAATGCTGTTTTTATGAGCAGATGTCCCCATGAAGATTCCCTATCAGAGTATGTACTACCTCAGAAGGGTCATGCTCCGCTACTAAAATCGTCGTAGTTCACCTTGATTACGTTTAATGTTTGTCAGCACTGTACGAGTATTCTGGGTTTCAGCTGAGTTGTAAACATCCAAACCAGCATCACTTTGGGCTGATCCCCCACATCAAGATGACAAGGGATATGGCTGAAATACTGGTTCAAGTGGCATTAAATCCATCTTACTCATTCACTAAACGGGGATGGGATGGTAAAAATGGCTGCTTGGAATGACTGTTGCTTTCAAGAGGGACCACCATGTTGGTCAGATTCAGGGTTGATTACAGGAACACCTGCTGTTATGGAGCTGGAATGTTCCTTGGATCCATTCATACCTCTTCTCTTTAGATGCAGCTTTTATCAGCAATATAATCCCACACGTTACTTTTATCTAGAATATTTCTCCCAGTGTTTCGTTTGTCAGCAAAATTCTTCAGATAGATTTTTATTTAGCAACATTCTTCCAGATGTGTTGCTGTTGCTACAAGTGACGTAATCAAAATCTAATGCTACTTTCTTCAACAATACATTGATGCATTTAAAGGGATGCTTCTTTCCTCAACTGTCCTTCAAATGCTACTTTCCTCAGCACTCCTTCCAATGCTGCTTTCCGAAGAATGTTATTGCTGTTTTCATCTGCATTGCGTCTTTCTCAACAGTCGTAATACTACTTTCCTCAGCAATCTTATAGCTGCCTTCATCTGCAATGCTGCTATCTCAACAATCGTGATGCTACTTTCCACACCAATACTTCTAATGCTGCTTTCCTCAAGAACCTTATTCCTGATTTCATCTGCAATGCTGATTTCTCAACATTCGTAATGCTGCCTTCCACACCGATACTTCTATTGCTACTTTCTTCAATGAATCATTTCTTTCATCAGTGATCCTGTTTTTTCAACAATCCTTCTTAGAGGTAAGAGATAAGAGAGATAAAATATTTATTGTCCAAACGTTCCATACAGAAACAGTGACAATATTCTATAAACTACATAAACAAGATATGCAGCTGATGCAGCTTTCCTTGTCAGTTCTACATGTGCATCATGTCTTGCTGTTTACCTGAGCTAACTTCCTGCTTACCTCTGCTATGTTGTGATATCTGTTCGTATTGCCCATGTGTGTGTTATCTACCAGAGCTGAGTTACAGGAACTGGCCTGCCCATCACTGATGCTGCAATCTGGTCTGTTTCCACTCACTACTAATGAACCGTACAGTGGGTGGCAGCTCATTTAATTTGTTAGCCTCTCTATCGGGATACGGATCATGGCTCAGAACAAGCTTCCTTTGAACAGCCAGCTTGTCTCATGATTGTCTGATAACATGTGAATGTTTATGATGCTGGCTTATGATATGGTTGTGTGAAGACCGAGCATTGTCGCGGCTAATCTTCAGAGGGATTCTACCTTTGCATCCAGTATAAGATTTGATGACTTGTATTACCATTTTTGTGCTGTTAAAGCTGCTAGGTGGAACTACTGAAATGATAGCAGACAGTCACGTAAGAGTGGTCTTGAGGTGCAGTTCACCTTGTATTCATCATTTGCTGGTCATGTTAAGGAACCATATTCAGTTGCCCACTCAACCTAGATGGATACATATGTCTTTTTGGACAATAAAATATGATTGAACAATTCTGATATGGCTGGAATATTGCTAAATGCTGCGTAAATCCATACTCACTCACTCTTTTCTTGAAGTTGAAGGGGCAGTGGGGTAATCTAGTGGTTAGGGTGTTTGCTCATCATGCTAAAGACCTGGGTTCAATTGCCCTCATGGGTACAATGTGTGATGCCCATTTCTGGTGTCCCCTCATGATATTGCTTGAGTATTGCCAAAAGCCGCATAAAACTAAACTCACTAACTCCTTTCTTCTTGATGTCAGCTGTTTAGGGCACTTTGATTTAGTTTCACTACCTACAACATGCCTTGGATAACAACTGTGTAGTGATGAAACAGTGTCATGCCACATGTCACTGTAGTACGTGTTGAGCCACAGCCAAGTACTATAAGCTTTTATGACAAATCATGGCACACAAACAACAAGCAAAAACACATTCAGCATGTATGTCAAGGTTACAACTGCATGTCATGTTGCACTATGTGTAAGTGATTTGTACAGGACTAGTGGAAGCATGGATGGCTGAAATAAGCAGTCAAGTCATGATAGGGACATGTCCATGCAGAGTTACATCCCTTGACCATGTCAGGATCTGATGACCACTTAATTAGAATCCCTATTTCATTATATAGATATGTTGTAAGAAAAGCAAGATTTATTGATGTGAACTTCTTTCTTGTGAATAACACGATATTTCGGAGTGTTACGATGATGCTTGCTCCATCATAACCTCCCTACCATTCACCTGACGAAGGAGCAAGCATACGCTCCGAAACGTCATGTTATTCACGACAAAGAAGTTCACATCCATAAATCTTGTTTTTGTTACAATATATCTATATATCTACATAAATCTTGCTTTTGTTATGCATTCCACTTGTAAATGCCCTTGGGAGATTAGATATATTGTATTTCTTGAATGGTGATGAAATCGGATCATCTCAAATCATTCCAGCAGTGAAAAAAACTCATACTACGTATTTAATATGTTCAATGTTACATTTAACAATAACCAGTTCAACACCATCAGTACCAGAAGGAACACCGTAAGAATGTTTCAACTTGGTTTACCATTCAAACAGTTACAGCAGAACCGGGAGAATGAAATATGATTCAGAGTGTGACCTTTGTAGCTACCAACCACCGTAGTACCACAGCACGTGTCAGCAGGGAGTATTCCTGCGGTATATTATGGTATATAAACCGATCCAGATGAGATAAAAGCAAGTCTATGATCGGGGAAAAATTGAGGAGAGAAATAGTTTTTGTGATGAAAGATTTCAAGACTATGTCCAGGGAGGAAGAATAGCCTATGAATGACAACTACCAGTAAAGCAGCTTATGCCTGCTATTTTGGCGTCGGTAAATTCATCATCTATATGTACGCCTCAGGTCCTGTTGTGAAAATGTCAGATGTATGTATTACTCTTGGTCAATGCAGCTTTCATGATTTATGTACACTGCTGCTAAATTTATTTCAAATTCCTGAACCGATATGGCTCAAATGATATATTGATCTTACATTGTGGTTTTGGATAAGTTCAACATGCCTTGGATGTTGGTGTCCTGCAAAGTGCCTATAGTCTGTTAATTTCTAATAATAAAATGTATTTGGAATGTAAGATCATAAGATAAGTTTGTTATTCATTTACACAGCTTGGGCTGGGTAAAGTTAAGCCATTGTTCTGAAAATGAAATGATACTTTATATAGTTTGTAATTCTACTAAAAAATATTCTGGTAAATAATGTCACTACTATGTAAACTCCAAGCTCATCAAAGGGCGATGGGGTAGTCCAGTGGTTAAGGTGTTGGCTCGTCACACTGACAACATGGGTTCGATTCCCCACCCGGGCACTGCGTGTGAAGCCCATTTCTTGTGTCCCCGCCGTGTTATTGCGGGAATGTTGCTAAAACTGATGTAAAACCAAACGCACTCCTTCTCATGAAAGTGCAGAGCGGAAGGTCGTGGGTTCGATCCCCGACCGCGTCATACCAAAAGACGTTAAAATATGGTACTTGTTGGTCCCTGCCAGACACTCGGCATTAATGGGTACAACAAGGACTGGTCGGCAAGCAGCAGAGGGAAATGGGGGAGGGCCAACATATCTTGGGGAATTCCCGCAAAACCGCCTGTAGAGGTTTACTCTGTAAAAGGAGAACCTGGCGAGACAATAGAGTGACGTCACTGGAAGGTTATAATGGTTGTTATAACATCCTTTCCTGGCATCAACTGTGACATCATCGTAATGATTTAACAGATTTTATATTTCAAGGTGTGCTGACCTCGTTGCTCGTTTGTTGTTTAACGGTACATTCTGCAATAACCACACTTCATGCCATCAATCTGTAATCAATACTGGACAAAACAATCCAGTTAGTGATATCATAGTGATCATCATCGATCTGCGCAATTTGCATGCAATGATAGCATCAGCCAAGTTAGTCTGTCAAGATCCCATAGAATAGAATGGAAAAGGAGTCCACCACAAGCTTAGAATGATTGGGCAAGTTAGGATTGTGTTAACTCTTAAAGTAAGCATTGTTCTAGATCTTTTCATTTTGTGTATTTATATTTGTTTTAAGTGAAATAACTTTATTTCTTGGACTAAGCTTTCGTCTACAGCCAAGTCAGCAAGTCTAACCACCCAGTCTTGTTAGCCTGTCTCACAGTCCTTGAACCATATTATTTTCCCTACAGCCTAGCCCTCCCTGCAACGCTAAATCTCTAAATGAAGCAAGTCTAGATTTCCCCACGTCTGAATCTCTGGTCTCCCTCTTTTTAAATTAAATGGTTTTATTTGTTACAATCAAAATTATATATATTCAGAGACTAAGCATTAGTTTACGTAGTACTTTCTTTTGACAAGCCTGAAGACCAGTTCTAACCTATAACTTCACTTGGCCTTAACACCACATTATGCAGTGGAGATACACATCGATAGAGAAACACAGCCACATGGCTGTCTGACCACCTGATCATATACGATACATGTCATTGATACAAATACCTGAAATTATGAAAAATCAATAACATATGTCAGTAATAAATGCTATCAAAGTGTGGACTTACCTATCAGGCCAATCAACTTCCAACGCCATTTTATTGAATCTTTTATGACACGTCAAATTTATCTCCACCAATAGTGTTTTAGTTCGTCACTGATGGGAAATGGTAGATTCAAGTAGAATTAAGTAAATAGATGTTGTGTGGGTCATGTTTGGAGAGATTTTTCTGTCGCAGATGTTTTTCATTTCTATGACCAAATGTCCCGAGTATAGATAGGCACCACTGAAGGATTGATGATAATCTATCCAGGTGGAGATTGAGGGTCAGAATGTTAAAACCAGCCTTGGGATTTGATGCAGTTAAAAACTACTGGCCTTGAGGTGGATTTAATTTAAGTGGAAAGGAGGTAATTTCTTTACTTGTGGGAGGCAAGTAAACCTATTTATGTACTAATTTGCTGGAAATAGAGATACCTTTTTCACTGATTTGATAAAAAGTATTGGCTCTTGGAGTTTGTTTTAAATTTGGCTAGGAATTTTTGTCTTTCCTTGTTAATAGGCAAAATAAACCTGTACTAATTTTCTGTAAATAACAAAGAGTCTTTCTCACTTGTGGGCGTGTTGATTGTGAATGATTGTGTACTTCCAAGATGCTATGGTAAATAGATCTTACGTGGAATTTAATGGAAACATCAGCATGGAACGTAATGTGAATGCTGACAACAAAGAAGAAATATTTCATTCTCATTGTTGGAATGTAAACTCATCCTAAGTCGTATCAATTATAATGATGAACCTGTGATTGTCTGGGTTAGACCTCTCACTGTCATAAGAGGCGACTAACGGGTTTAAAATGTGAAGTCAGCTTCACTGACTTGTTGATGCATGTCATCGGTTCCAATTGTGAAGATTGGTGCTCATGATATCAGTCACTGGATTGTCTGGTCCAGATTTGAATATTTACAGAACTGGATCCATATAGCTCCGTGTACTATTAAACAAAACAAAAATTAAAATGCTGAAAACTATTACAGGAGGTACTTAATCAATAATTAATATATATGTTTTTATTGAAGTATTATTTGTTTGATTACTATTTCTTCTGTTCAGTGACCCATGAAGATCCGGGTTAGAATTGATCTTCAGTATCCCAATTGCTTAGATCAATGCTCAAGCTGTTCATCACCGGATTTTCTGGTCTAGACTTGATTATTTACAGACCGCCGTCACACAGCTGGAATATTGCTGAGTGCAGTGTACAACTAAACTCACTCACTTGTGCTCAGTGAAACACAAACAAATTAAAATGTTTAAAACTGTTCATAGATTATCAATAATTAATATATATATTCTTGTTGAAGTATTATTCTATTACTATTTCTTCTGCTCAGTGAAACAGGTAATTCATGTATCAATATATCATGACTCCTACAGCAATGAATCTGATAGTCAAATAACCATGTCTAGCGATAATGCCGTAGTCCATTTTCACTACTGTAACCAGCTGAAATGATCCAACATGACATTAAAGGGACGTCATGCAGATATCATGACCTTTAGAGAGATGGAACCAGCATGCTAAACTTAGAGTGTCAGCCTGCCCATATTCCTTTGTGAATGAAAATGAGCAATTTACTTTATGTATAACATGTATACATTGTTAAATATTAATTATCTTGAATGTCATTCTGTAACAGCCGGCTTCCTCAAACTGAGTTGCTAGGCTCATTTCCCAATAATGGCCATTCTAGACCAGACGAGGGTTGCATTTCAAAATTTGAGATGTGCCATGTTGGCCAGACTGTGATTCAGAGGATTGGTTTAATGGTGTTTCCATGTGGCCGGCTGTCTGGCTGTAGCTCTGTAGTTAGTCTCTCGTACAGACCCTGAAGCAAATATATCCAAGAAAGCCCACGCAAGTCCAGATTTCCTCAGCTTCAGAAAATGAAGAAATCTCAGGGCTCCTTTTCATTATATTTTATTTTTTTTACTATGAACTTTTTTCAGTAAAATATGTTCATTTCAGAGACTAGTTGTTAGTCTACTCTGTAGTGAACATCTGTAGAACCTGACTGTATAGGTCATTGATGTTTGCATACTGGTATATTGTGTATCCAACGGTGACAGTCTCTAAAGCAATGGTTAAACTAAAGGGATGATATGTCGTGTATATTTAGATACTGAATGTCTTTGCCCAAGAATTTTGGGTCTACTGTTCCTCATTTATAGTAATCGTCAACATCATGGTGGGAGACACCAGAGATGGGCTACACACTCTGTACCAATATTGGAAATAAAACACAGCGCTTTGGCATAACAAGCTAATGCTTGACCCACAAGGCTACACCAATGACTATGTCCGAACAAGGCTCTTAAGATCATTTCCGTTAGATGTTCAGTTATCATGCAGGCTGTATTATGTAAGCTAATAAACCAAACAGAATTTGACTAGACTCAGGCATCTGGCTAGTGGCTTGAGAGGCAGACTGCACTAAAGTGATGTGAGTCCCTCCATATGTAAATATTCCCTGTTTTCTGTCACCTCAGTGCTCTGTCTTCAACCATGTAGTTCAGGTGTATTACAACTTTATGAGATTCAGGCTCTCCTGAGCAGAAACTCTTGCCTGTAAGAGGACACCAGCAAAAAACAAAATGACTGGATATAGGTATTTTACAGCTGTATAATATTGTCCTTTGTGGAAGGGGCCATGGGGTAGCCTAGTGGTTAAAGTGTCCGTTCATCACGCTGAAGACCTGGTTCACTTCTCCACATGGGTACAGTGTGGGAAGCCCATTTCTTGTGTCCCCCGCCGTGATATTGCTGAAATATTGCTAAAAGTGGCGTAAAACCATACTCGCTCGCTCACCCACTCACTCACTCACTCACTCACTCGCTTCTTTGTGACATGCTAGCTGGTTATCCTATCAATTGCTATCTCATGCTGTTCTGAAAGTTATAAGGATTTATAGAATGTTAAACATGAAGAAATCTAAACCTACATACTTTCTTTACTGATGTCCTTGGATGTAGTTGGTGAACACCATTATTGCAATGTGTGTAACCTTACCTGATCAGTGTAAATAACATTCATTTTGTAAGTTTAAAAAATACCTGCGATTATGGCTGTGGAAATGGGGTGATTATTCCATCGATTACGACATTCATTTTGAGCACCATTTTCTGTGGGATAATTTAGTTCTTATGGAAATGCATTCACAAGGCAGATCAGCTTCAATTATATTGTGCAATTATGGATGGAAATAACTATAGTGTAATATAACTGACCCAGCAGTGGTTACAGGGAATGTCATATCATTGTATTTATGTCACCTGCAGGTCAAGAAAGGTCATAGATTGATACTTTGGTTGAAAATGACAACATAATATGACCAAGATGGACAAGCAGGCTGTACAGTTTGACAGCAGCAGGCAATCTAAGTGCAAAGAACAGGGCTACTTCATCTGAGTTGGACAAAACACCAGCATGGTTGATGGGAATGAGTCACTACTGTGTACAAGATGAGGACAGGATGGTGAGGAGTGATTCACTGACCCTGGTTCAGATTGTGTCATCATGTTCTCAACTCACAGAGACAAGATGGTGATAAGTCAGTGAAACTGTCTTCATGTCACAAGAGCTGAAACATTTCAAGTCGCACCACAACTGACGTTTGGGTGGCAACATATGCTCCAATGTCTGAATGTGTCAGCCTGTTGATGCTGTTGTGATAAGATTAAATACACAGGATCCATTACATGAGCAGTATTGTTGCCAACCCGTAACAGCATGACAGCCAAAGGGTAGACATGAATCTGCACATGCTGGCTTTTTAATGTTGGGTTTCGTCTGGCTTCAAGTGTAATTCATGAAATCTATAAGCACGGATTGCGTGTCAGTTCTGCATGGGAGTTTTGCCTGTAGTGATGAATGTGTTTAGCGACAAATGGTCAAACGATTATGATCATGATCAGATTACACTCATTGTTATGCAAGTGCACTGAGTTTTCAGGTAGATCTTAGCTGTCGAGGAAAGCATTGAGAGGAGAGGTGAACATTCCTACTTGAATCTGACATGACATACATCACATACCAGCGACTGAACCAGGAAGTGTCAGCTTCAAGATGAATCTACTTATGAGGAACAAAACAATGGGGGATTGATTTTCTGCCACACAGAGGATTCTGTTTATTCAAATGAAAGAAACAGAAATGCTGGTTCTTCCTTAAAAATGAACCCAAACTATTTGTTTGCTGCTAGCTAATGTTAACATCAGGAGTTTCACGGCAGACGTAAATTAACACCTCAAATCGCTATTGGAACTTAATTTTCTGAATTCTGTGAAGAGAGTTTGCATTACATCTGCCACATTACTGTTTATGTTTCCAGCAAGTCTAGTGAGATTGTTCTGATCAGTGCGTTACCTTACACTTTTGAGTCATCAGCCTTGAACAACAGCCTGATAAAAACTTGAAAGACATTCTATTCTAATGTGTGTTCCACTTTGCTGTTCATGATGAGAAACTGAGGTTTGGTCACACTGTGCCGTCTGCGAATGCTTCACTTGGAAAGGTCATTTGTCAGCAGCATTTATTTGTTTTTCCAAGGTTGTGGTTATTGGGCTTGTATAATTTGAACATGTGTCACAGAATGGGAAGTGCATCACTGGTGTGACAACTGAAAGTCCAAATTCAGGCAATAGATACCCTGATAGTGGGAAGGCAGGTGCACCTTGTGTATTGTCATCACACCAAGTAGATATTGCTCTGACGGATGCTGTGCTCAGACAGATCAACATTGTTTTAATGACCAGATGGTGCTTACGTGCTTGCCTCCGAATCTGGTGCGGTATCTAAGATACCTGGAGTTTGTGACTAAGCTGTAATTCTCACTGGAGACCGCAGATTAGGTTGTCATCGATATTGTGAGAACAGTTGTTGATTTATTATTGAAGCCATATGTCCACATGTTTGGATAAATTGTTATAGAAATACAGTGGGTTGCCGATGGTGAAGCTGTGTGGTGTGATTTTCTCTTTTGGCCCACAATTTTGCAAGTTGGTCATGTTTTCAGACTATTTAATGTTTGTAAATTTTGATGAACATGCACTTGAATTTTCTTCACAAGATTAGATTGTGGATGAAACAGTTATTCATGTCTACCTACATCACCATCTTTCCCGACTGAACTCTGTGACCCTCAGTAAATGAAGACTTGATGTTGCAGTTTGAATTTGCTTGTCAAGTCAAGCGGAACTGAAATCAGTGAAATAGTTGCATTTTGAATAACTAAGAGATGTAACTTTTTTCCTGGGTGGACTTGAACTTTGGAGGAGGTTTTGCCAAATTACACTGTTTGATGTCTGTGGTCTATCTTGTGTCTACGCAGTGATTTTCTTGATGGATTGGCTGTTTTACTTATGAAGACTAGACAAGATAGGTGCTCCGACAGATTTAGTGGATCAGCCAGATAATTCTGACATGATGAATATCCTCTGCCAAGGCCGGATGTGAAGAACACTGATAGGTGGTACTGTCATGGACAAGATGCTTCTCTGACAGGATTTTCAGGATGCTGGTATCTCGTCTAGCAGCAGTGTTCAGGATGCTATGGTTGGTACTCTGAGAAGGATGGATACTGGAGTGATTTCTGCCTGAAAACTTCTAATGGTTGATATGTCCAAGAGTCTGATGGATGGTGATTAGATGCTGTCATTTGTGATTGGGAGGTTATAATTTAACCGTCTATGTCAGATGAGTTAAGAACTCTGAATGTGAAGTGCTACCATTGCCAGAATTTATTTGAAGACATTTGGAGTTTGCTTGACTTTGTGTTGATTTGTACAAATTGCAAAGTCGTCTGCTCTTGTGATGATAGGGTTAGGTATGAGGTCTTTGCAGTTTTTACTAATCCGTGATCAATAGCATTTTGTAAATCAATCATTATTGAAGAAATATCAACGAAATTGTACCCATCTGCAGTTTGTGCCCAAAACATTTGCGTCTGCTAGTAGTACTATCGAAACCTGGTAATAAACATCAGTTTCTGTGGAATTATTGGACTGTTAGTAGCGGTGAACACTATACCAAATGGAATTTCACTAGACTGTGGATGAAGTCGCAGAATGAGCCTGTCAAATGATATGTGACATTTGACTTGTTTGAAAAATATGCGGAGTAATATGATCACTGCTATCAGCAAACTTGCTAAGATGTACAGAGAACGAGAATGTAATCACCCAATATAAGTTCTTTGCAGCAGAATGTATTGACAAAGTGTGATCACATTGCTGAACAGTAGAGTCAAGGCAGACAATTAGTGGGACATCAATGTGTAGATGTCTTGCCGACCTGTACTTTCATGGAGGAGTCCTGTATTAACCTAATCATGAACTGATAATGACAACAATCACATCATTTGGAAATTCCCAGGAGTGTCCTGATCTCGACAAGACAAATGGTCAGTTCCAGATAAAGGTGATGAATTCTGAAGACAACCTGTCTCAGACCTCTCGTGTAATTTGTACTGTGGCATCAGTATATTCGTTAGTTTTAATAACCCAGTGGTTATTCCAAGACTGTTGATGAATTGACTTTGATTGAGATCTTTATCAATAAATTCCTATTGATCCAGAGTTCAGCTGATCAGGATGCCTGACTCTGCAAGGAGTGGACAGTACTGTACAGACTATATATCTCTCAGTCCAACTGAGAGACTGACCTTTGGTGATTAAGCACATTGTGCAGAATCTATTTCCAAAACAAGGATAGATCCCACGAGTCAGTGCAGTAATTACAGACCACCAAACTTTCTCCTGATATGTCAAGAGAATGACCATTGGTCAAGCCTAAGCTCCTGTCTCAAGCGGTTGTGATTCTGAATAACACATACTTAGATCCCTGGTCCGGACTTCTGGAAGAATCAATTTCAATAGGCAAGGTCCAGTCAGTCTCGATGTGTGTGTCAGTTGTGCTAGCTCTACTGACAGGCTGCAGAAGCCTACACGCCATTATACAAGGTAACACCTCAAACCGGAGTGTCACTGATGAGATGAGGTGGGGTGGGGGAGATCCCATGGTTCAAGTGCCAATTAAATTTTGCCTTAAAATCATATTTTGGCATGATGGCATTTGAAGCCTAAATGTTTCAAAACATTTTTTGACATTTTTCCATTTAATTTTTTTTTTTTCAGAGTTTATCTAGTACACAGCTTTAATATGGTTATATAGTAATATCTGGAAATATTTCAAAGAATCTGTTGTGCACATTGCAGTATGGATGAAACTGCATGATGAATAAATAGTTTGTTTGTTATATGTGTCATCAAATAACTGCATTGTTTTGTAACTCATGATGAAATTATCAAACAGATATTTCACTTTGAGTTAAAAAAGAAGCTATTTGACAGTGATGATTCACTTTATCTGTTTTCATTTACACATTGAATCTCATATAGAACATAAGCATACTTAAACCATCAGCGATGCAGTATAGCACTAGCTAGCCAAGTCTGTTTGCCTAATTTTAAATGTCTCCAAGGGGTTAGTAGAATTTGTCAGATCTTTTAGGGTGTTTCATTCAGTATAAGTTAAAGTTTCGGGTTATACGCATCCCTATGCTTGTCGCAAGAGGCAACTAACAGGATCGGATGGTCGAGCTCGCTGACTTGGTTGACACATGTCATCGATTCCCAATTGCACAGATCAATGCTCATGCTGTTGATCACTGGATTGTCTGGCCCAGACTCGATTATTTACAGACCACCGCCATATAGCGAGAATATTGCAGAGTGCGGCGTAAAACTAAACTCACTCACTCACTATATTGCATCCCAATATTTATAAGTTTTTTACTTGTGAAAATTGATAAACTGGCACATAAATAGTTGTATGTTAAAGGAAAGTGTAATAGTCAGGTCGTAAACGATCGAGGACTTTGTATTTTTATCACGTTTCCGAGATCGTGTTCATGTTTGTTAACTTCTCAAGACATGATTACATCTTATTACATACATCTATTGTATGTAAAAACAATGTTTATTGTAGTTACAAGTTCATATTACTGTATTTTATCGTAAGATTTAATAGTTATGATTCGCTCCAGAGATATGCTCGAATTGTCCCGCGATCTCCAGGCGATTACGTCATCACAGCATGTTTTGTTGATTCAGAGATTGTTTATACATTAAATCTGCTAAAATATAAATATTAAAAAAGTACTAACGCAGGCATGTTCCTGGAGGTGGTAACTGGTAAACTATATCCGTTTAATTTAATGTCACGTCTTATTTGGATGTTAGATCGCATTCTTCTCGCTCTAGCGTTCGGCATCTTCTGTTACATGCATTACTGGAAGTACGATGACGTCACACTTAGCATACTCTCGTTCTAAAGCAGTTAGAGAGACAACAGACTCAACCTAAGTTGTAGTGTTTTTGGGCCGAGATATTTTTAGGAAATTTTGCATTATTAGAGTCTTATATTTGAATTAATAATAATTACAGTGCTGCATTCTTGGTTCTGCCTTTGTGCTCAGAAGTTAGTCTTGTGAAACTGAACATTGGGAAGTTATAGGAAGAATAGATCTACAATACTCTGAACTGTCATAACGGACAAGTCGGTAAACTAGCAAAGTTTTATTCACTCTTGCAGTTGCCTNTCCTTGAATTGCTATTGTCATCTGTAAAATAAATAACAACAACAGCGAGTAAAGATTCACTGACTTTATTTGTAAGAATTTTCTTTTAATTCGTTTTTGCATCTTCAAAACTGACGGTTGGGATGGACATAAAATATATTCTGACTACCACGTTCCCCACCCTCAAACTTACAGAAAGCAAGGACTATTTTTAGGGCATTTGAGTAAGATCAGTTCGGGGGACTAACTCTTCCCCAGGTGTGTGTCCCAGATGTCAATATCACAGACAGTGATGCATTGGCCTCTCATCACTTGCTACTGGTAGGCTGTAATTAGGTTAAGATGAAATAAATTTCCCTGTAAAAGCTCATTGTCACATAATGACCCGTTTGCATTACCAGTTTCAGTTTGTATTTCTTCATGACTACAATGGCGGTGGGGTAGCCCAGTGGTTGTTGTGCCAAAGACCTGGGTTCAATTCCCACATGGGTACAATGTGTGGAGCCAATTTCTGGTGTCCCTGTTGTGATTTTGATCTTCACTCACTCACTCATTCACTAACTGCATGAAAGTGCACCATTTGTATTAGCTTGTACCATTGGCATGATTCCTGTGTCAGCGCTGAGTTTGAATTGGTCACCAGCTTAGTCACCAAGTTTGGTTGTCAGTAGCAACTTAAATATTGGGTGGCTGGGCTTGGTGACTAGGTTTGTAGCGTGTCAGTACAAGTGTACCCAGATTCCAGATGCAGTTATTTTCC
>VKKT01002188.1:80996-94622 GCA_008038995.1 Haliotis laevigata | reverse complement strand
TATAAAACCAGCTTCAGTCTGGGCTAGTACAAGCAGCCACATATACACATACACACGCATGCTATTCTCAAGCACGACGTTAAACCCAATTTCACCTCACCTCACTTCACCTCATGAGTCTTGTATCTGCCTCTGAATGTCATAACCACACCTCTTCAGATCGCCACACTGAACGGTACTTTTACTATTGTTTCCATGACACACTCTCTGTCAATGTTTCTTTTGACTCTGTAAATACCTCTCCTTGCAGATTGGATTCTGATGGTTTAGACATTCTAGCGAGATTTTTAAAGGTAAGAAACACTGAACTTTATATACACTTTTTGACAACTGAACTGTTTAATAAGGATCTTCCACACTTGAAAACAGTTAAG
This sequence comes from Haliotis laevigata, assembly GCA_008038995.1. Taxonomy (NCBI): domain Eukaryota; kingdom Metazoa; phylum Mollusca; class Gastropoda; order Lepetellida; family Haliotidae; genus Haliotis; species Haliotis laevigata. Next base: position 94,248 of record VKKT01002188.1, on the reverse strand, counting down.
AAGTCACTCATCAAATGTCCAAGTCAACATGGTGATATATACTGCACCCCATTGAAAAGGTTTATTTGATTTTTGTTAAACCTTGTCAAAATGGCGTGCAATCAAAATGTTTTCTGAGTTATCAGGCATGAAACGTAACAATGTTGTGTTATAGATTTGAATCTCATTTGGTGCATAACAGGACACAGTTTAATACCAAGCAATCGATCACATTTTCTCATAATCGAACATAAACGATTTTGGAACTACTGTTTTAGTCTTTAAAATACTTGACAATGGAACATATCGTAGAAGTGTCGGGGCCTGAAAACATGTTTAATTCTTAGAAAACTGACTTCACTAACTGAAAAGCCATGACTGAATATTTCTTAAAGACTCCGGGAAGTTTATGTTATATTAGTCTTTACTTTAAAGTAGCAAGTTGCATCATGTTATACATATCTGCAATAACAACCTGGATAGGAAAATCTGAAAAATGACGCTAACCAATTTTTTTTGATTGTTCGTTGGTAATGAATCAATCATCAATTGTGAGATTTCAACCAATTCCCAACACTACTACTTACTGTGGTATATCTGTGTTTGTCCAGTACGAGGGGAAGAGCAGGATATCGGCCGCCCAGGGGATGAAGCAGCCATTCTTCACATCCTTCGGCCCTTCAATACTGCGACTGCCTGACAGTAAGTGACTGCTTAGATTATTTCTGAGATGATCTTGTCTTGCACTTAATATCTAATAAGTAGTCTAGTAAAAAATAATTTGGTCAAGTATCTGTAATCTTTCTTTAAATTGACAAATTGATACAAATGATGTCACGGTTGGGGCCAGTCAACTCAATGTGAACTCAAGCTGTTGATCTATATATACTTCAACAAACAGCAACAGATGCAGCAATAGTATTATATTAGTTTGTCTGATGTAAAATAAGGACATTTCTTTGAATGAATAACCATGTATTTTAAGTGTTGAATTGGACTCCATGTCAAAGACTCAGTGCTGTAGCGTCTGAATGTTGTACTTGCAGCTGTTTCCATATTCACACTACCAGGAATATCTCTACATCGGGACCCCGGGATGAGGTCGTCGTCCGTAGCAACATCAGGTCGGTATATGTTTGTTGTATAATGCTGCATTCAGCTATATTCAAGCTATATGGTGACAAACAAACAAAGCAAACTAGTGTTGAATGTCAGGTTTTACTTCTGGTATATTTACTCATGTACATGCATTCATGTGCATTATTTTCTCATGCATGCCTGCGGAATTTTACATACTGATTTGAAGGCGACATAGCATTGCAGAAAACAACGCCTGAAGTCTAGCATGATTTGATTTCAAATGAAAGGATTCTTTCTATGCATGTGAAGTGGTTCACTCCATATCACTTTATAGAGAAAGTAGATGAATTAGCCTTGACTTTTAAAGGAGGTGCCTCATAACTGGGTTGCACTATACGCAGCTATATATGGTACCAATGTTAAAATACATTGACATGTACTTGTGTGCATTTGACCAGGTTATTATAAGATATTTATCCTCTCAGTTTCATTTTATTTCAGTGGTGTATTCTTTGTTTGATATGTTTTGTGATGAGAGTTACCTCCCTTTCAGGCAACCGTCGCCGCCAAAGTATGCTGTTCTGATGAAACACAAACTTAGACAATGGAATAATCAACTGTACACACTACCAGGTGCTCATGGGTACAAGGAGAGACCCCTGGAGGTGAGCTGCTCAAGGGGGTAATCCATGCCCCGACAGAGCACGAGTCCCGCCCGGAGTTGTAGGCCCTGAACTGAGCATGATGGACAACTGCAGAAAAAACAGAGATCAAATCTGATCGATGATGAACAATTACATCAGCTGAGATCATAAGGAAATATGAACGCAAAAAATGACGAGGAGAAACGCCATATAATGGGGTATTCCTGGTTGAGGCTGCAGGAAGGACATCATGGTCCTAACAACTACCAAGATGTAATATTTGTGTATTTATTTTGTCTCTATTTTAATGTAATTTATTTATTTTGCTAAAAAATTCAACCACAGCATCAAGTGGTAAATATTATTTCTTTAGAAAAAACATAATGGCGTAAGACTTCTGCAGGCAGAATGTGTTGGGTGTGGGACTTGTATGATCGTATCACTGTGTATTTGTGCTGATAGTTCACATAAGTAGGCGTCTGAAGGCTTGCTTATTGATGACTAGTATTTAGGCAGATAGCATGTGTGATCATGTGATTTTCAGACAGAACTAACGCTACTGTGCTTTGCTGTATTTTTGTTGAAGTCATTATAAATCTAAGGGTGAAAATGTTTTCGATACAACACTAAATGTTAAGGTCAAGGTCATAAGGTTACAGGGGTCGACGTTATATTTTTATATTTTCACATTGATATCGGTCAGGTAACAAAAATGGAAACTAATGTGTGAAAAAGAACAAAATTTAAATATGTATTAAGACATTTTACAACAGAAATATATCAAAGCACAGCAGAATAGTCAGATTATTGAACGATGTTTGTTAGGAATGGGACATTAGTAGCCATATCCTCAGGTCTTAAATATTCAGATATACAATATTTAGAAACACTTTTTTGTAAAGGCATTTATGTACATGCTCTATTTTCATCTGATGTCATGTTTTAAGCTGTCATTGTATGTCCTTGCCATGCTGTTTTAATGTCAATGTACAAAAATGTTCATTTATGGCTCAAAGAGCTAATACATACCTGTGTACCACAACAATCATCAGTCTGGGGCCATGGAGGGATACGGTGAAAAACTGGCTTTAATAGAATCGTTTTTCAGAGTTGATAGTCTGGCCTGAATGTCTGAATCAAATGATGTCTGAAAATTGATACTAATTAAACATTATGAGAGACTATTCAAGCACAAAAGCTTGAACAAACAATAATAGATATGGCGATATTTATATACTAGTAGGTTATAGGCATATGAATACATTGATGTATTGACTAGTGGCATATGTAAGACTATTGATCTAGGAGAAGGGTTAAATTGGTCGAAGGTTTGGAAAAATTATACCTGGTTAATGAAATGAATACAGTCAAAACAGTTGTCTATTTGGTTGCTTAAGGAAAAATGTGCAAGTGATATAGGATTGAAAACAGCTAAAACGTGAAAGCATTATATATATCGTTAACATTTTGGTTCAAGTATTGTACAATTTATACTTGTGTATTGTCTGTTTTCATCAAGTTTTCGATGACACAGGTTCATTTGACAGAACTTACAGTTAACGCAATAAATGCTTTAGTTACCAATATACTTGAACTAGAAGTGCTTTTGAAAATTTAGTGAACGTTTGTTAGTTATGTTTTGTTCATGAGTGATTGCTAATTAATTTTGGGAATGGTCAGTTTGGGGATCAGGAAAAGTGCCAAAATACTGCCAATATGGAAAAATGGCATCAGGCATAAACGTCTCTGTGAATTAGTCTAGTTGAGTGTGTTCTTATGTTCTACACAAGCAGCAGTGGTTTCTGTTCCAATAAGATTTCAACTATTTTGAAAGTAAATGTGAATTGAACTTTGTAAGTTAAATTATGCATATTTTTCGTATTGACAAAACCAGGCCTAGGGTGATGTTGCCCAGCATTGATCGATCTGGCGGAAGACTTGCAGGAATCATTATTTAATTTCAGTTTGTGTGTTATTATCATGTTCATTGTGCTCTCATTTCCATTTCGTATTGCAACATATACACATATACACTTCTCATATATACATTTTATTGATAAATCATGATCTAATTAATTTGTACATTTACTCACCTGTACAAATAAAAGAAAATATACCTTTTAATTTGATATATGACTTGATCTTACATACCCCATGACAGGTTGAAGGAAGCTGAAGTCAAGACATGGTCAGTGTTTTAGAGAGAAAGGGGATTATATTTCTTAAAAGTGTTGCAGTTGAGTGCTTTTGCATTTTACCCTCAGAATTTCAGTGTTTAAAACATAGGTCTCAAATGAAGTTGAGTGATCTTTAAATTTGTTTAGGTAATCTGTGAATGAAATAGAATATTTAGCATAGGTTTCAAATGAACAATTCAGAGGTATCAAATCAATGAAATTATTCCTAAACAAATTATGATAGTACATTTATCACTGCATTTGTTACTGTACATGTAACCGCCGCCATACAGCTGGAATATTGCTGAGTGTGGTGGTAGACAACAATCAAACCTACATGTACGGGAAGACTGGGTTGGTTTTGTGAGAAAGGCATGTATATTACAGTTTTTCATTCAGCTAGATATGTACAAAAGTGGATTTTAATAAATGTAAGTAACTGAAACACAGCCCAATTTATTGAAGTATTTTTCCACACCACACAGGGAAAGGCTCAAAGTACAGCTTTGGTGTTTACTCCGATCAGTGTACACTTACAACCATATATTTTTATGATATATTCTATTTTTGTAGGAGAGTGCCTCGAAACCCTGAATTTATAAGTCATGAAAGGGGATGAGTTGGCAGAATGGCCCGGTGCCTAAAGCATCGCAATTCACTGTTCAGTTACTTCCCTTGATCTGCCAGGATCTGCATGTCACGGCTGAATCTCATTATAGCTCATTATAGCTCAGATTATGAGGTTTAGGATCCATGTCTGTGCTGGTGGCTACCCCAAGTTCTAAGAATCAATTTTTGTGACTTTGCGCTTTCTCCCGACATTAATCTGTTAAGATGTGATATGATCAGATATTGTTGAAACCTAGGTTAATGAGAGTCACTTATTCACTGGACCTAATGTTTTCCAGATGCTTGCGATATCATTAGGAGTGTGATATTTTTCTTACTCAAAATCCTGCTTTGCTTTGGTTTCAGCTTCCTTCAAAAGTTGCCCACAGAATGTTTAGAAATGTTGAGGTGCTTGGACTGTGATAATGTTTACAACTATTGATCTTTTAGTACCACTCTCAATGGAGGGTGTTTAATCATGTCTTAAGATAATCATCTCATTTTCATTTTTGTTTGGACCAAGACAAACAACTTAACAGACAGTGATACAGCTAGAAGAAGGTGGATCCAACATGGATCGTTCAGACTCGTTCCACAAGGTGATGTTAGCGCTATGGTTGTTGTAGGTCCATGTCGAAGTACGGGATCTACGATCGCTTAGAGCTTAGTTTGCTTCATGGAACAAGGTCATGTTCCACGTGACATTGACGAATGTAAATTGTGTAAGACGAGAGTTATAAGGGTCCTAGCATAACACTGGGACCTCATTTGGATACATTACCATGTCAAGAAACAATGATAAGTTATCAGGAAGTTCATAACATAAAGACACATGTCACCATTTTTTAGATGATCATTTCAGATTTCATTAAGGTTCATAAGGTTTTAAGTCTGTGCTTTTACTGCACTGATGGATAGTGGCCCTTTCAATGATACAGGGTTCAAATAACAGAAAAGTAATGTAGATATGTAACTGCCTGACTAGTGTGAACTGAATGTGCTAAGGGGATTTTCTTACATGTCACATACAAAATGGAAGATGCCGAGTTGGGCCGTGAACGATACCATACCTTTGCATGGTTTTTCAAATTGTATTTTTTTATTTTTACCCAAATTTATGAACATCACAGGGAATGCAACTATAAAAATTCATTTATTCAGAATATACATTAAAGTGGACCCAAAATGGACCCAAAAATGGCCAATGAAATGCTTTTTGAAACTGAATTTGTACTGTGGAAAAGGTTATATTATTATGTAGTAAGATGACACTCATTGCCAAACAAGCAAACATATCATGGTGCTTAATATGCTCTAGATGGAGTGACATTAGTTATGTCTTTAAGTGCTACTATTTTCATAGGATTGTTTTAACAATAAGGGCTAAGCAAATGGCAAACTAGATTAATGTAGTATTATTTTCTTGCTGTCGATATATTATTTATCATCCGTAACTGATTTCGAAATGAAACCTTGTAGTTAGTAACATTACCAGGTATTATATTTGAAGGCAACATTTTTAGGGAAAATTATTTTCATTGTACAAAAAGATCTTTCATTTTACTTATTGCGAGTGAGACAAATTGGATTAGTATTTTGGGTTCAATTCCTAGAAATGTGGATCTAGATGGCTATTGAATGTCAACAAGGATTTATTCTCATATGACTGCCATATAGCTGGAATATTGCTTAGTATGGCGTAAAACTAAACTCACTAAAAACTAGTCTCATACGTTCATGGCAAGTGGCAACGCAGCTTTAAATTCAAGGATGTACATTTGCAAATTTCTGCCAATCATGATGCAGTTAAGGGTAAGATACTATATGGATGACAACTTATTTATTACATCATGATGCGACATTTCGGTAAAGATTCTTGTACTGTTGTCAAGCAAGAGTCACTCTTGCTTGACAACAGTATAAGAATCTTTACCGAAACGCCGCATCATTATATAACAAAGAAGTTGTCATCCATATAGTATCCTACCTTTCTTATTACTCATCAACTTCTAAAATGCTAATCAAACAGATCATGATACATTTGTTGGGGACAAATATTTCAAGGACACACAAAGAATGATTTTGGGCCAATTTCTTAACTTTTCATACATTTCATCATAGTTTTTCATGAAAATGATATGCAATGTCTTTCCCTTGATGAGTATTCATTGTCTATGAAACATTTGTTGGGAAATCATTTGAATTTTACACATAATTAGTTGTCTGCCGATGTAATCCATAGTGTGAGATCTTGTCATGTGAGATATGATGAGCTCACTGTGGATAGAATGAATGTTGACTCATTATCCAATGGTCAGAAGTATATTTTTCTTGAAGTAAGCTTGACTAAATTCAGTCGTGTGTTTACATCAAACTCTAACATTTTCTCAATATGAACCAGAATTGTGAAAAAATGCACCCTCAAGCAGAGATGGAATGAAAGCCAAAAATTATATTCAGCAATAAGAAAAGGATTTGGGAGCTATTACTTACTGATGATACAGTTTAGAAGATGTGACCAATGGCAGGTTAGCGTCTTGGAGAAACTTTTCTGTCATTTCTGACAGGAAAGTTCTAGCAGCGAAATTAGTAGATGCATGACTGCCACACCGGTCTCTACAGTCACACCGCCGTGATATTGCTGGAATATTGTTAAAAGTGGTGTTAAACTAAACTCACTCACTCACCTACAATCAGATACGTGAAGCCATCTGTAACAAACCCAGTTCAAATCTCCAGACATGTCTGTGACTTAAACCTCTAGTCTAAGGCTAGAGGCTAGTAAATTTTCTTTGGTCAAGCAAATTTATTAATCATGAATTTAGCTTATAAAAATATCTACATTGACTCTTAAAGTCTACAGAAAATGCTATCATGTTACATGTTTAGTCCCGTACATTGACAGGTTTCGGCAGAGACTGTTCATATACGTCATAAACTGAATATAGCACCATTACCAAAGTCTGTGAGTGTAGATGATGATTGCAGTATCTTATTAAGTTGTACCTCATAAGTTAATGATCCCATCTGCTTCATGATAGCTTTGGTTCATCTTGAGTTTTCACTTAAAATTGATCCAACATTTAAGTCCAGCGCTAAATAACTACCAGTCACTGGTCCATTCATCTCCATCTTCTGTTTCCGACTTTTCATTTCCTGTACAGCTGGAGGCATTGTTTGCTCAAGCAAAATCAACATTGTCTCATGTGTCTTGACATAACTAGCTTTATGTGTTGAAAGTGTCATGAGATGAAGGTAGTTTAATTAACTTTTGTTTCTTGTTCAACTGCAGCATCTGTTGAACTTTCTGCTTATTTCCTATCCTCACATATCGATGGTGTCATATCTCCATTGTGTTATACTTAGTACCTAGATCCATATATTACCAAAGTTTCATTTGGGAAGTCACCATTGTAATTTCTCTCATCTATATCAACATGGAAATTTCTTTCGTAACACGTTATATTCGAGATTACCCTTTCTCAGTAAAGTACCGATTCTACTAAATTGTCGTACTTGTGTTGAGTTAGTACCCGTTTGGGTACAGAATCTGTACTTKACTGAGAAAGTGTAATCCCAAATRTAAYGTGTTACATTTGACCACTTTCTAAATGTCATTTGCTGTTTTCATAGAAATTTCTCATTCCTTGTATTTTGATTGGACACTTATTTTTAGCATCATGTTATTTGAATCAGGTTTAATGCGAAACTATGGTAGTGAATTGGTCCAGGGTGTTTAATGTAACAAAATGGCTGTGTGATACCATGGATAATTGTTGATGATATTTCTTTGTTGTGTGTAAACATAATGAAATGAGACTGTGCTCCAGATGGATCATGTATGCTCAACATTCTGAATCTCTTCTACAGGAGGAGGATGGCTTTCAAGCCCAGCATCTTAATTTGAACATTTTGATTAATAAGATCAAACCCAAATCTAACAATCAAACTGTCAATTTTGTAAAAATGTGAAATATCCCTTTTTTCAAGCTTGTATTTCTTATCAAGAGAAGACCATCTGTATATAAGGCTTTTGTACATTCTCACACAAGTGATAAGCGACATGCCTTTGTGGATATTGCTAGACGCCCTGTAGCGGGCGTGACTAGTACTCTACACTGTGAATACACTGTGCTGTAGGTGCTAGTGTAAGCTTGCCTGCGACATGGGCATCAGATTCCTCATATAAATGTTTAATATGTACGCTTGTCTTTGTTTTTTGTTTGTTGGGGAGTGTTTTGGGGTGAGAATTACTGATGAAAATGACCTGTGAAGATACAAGTGAGAATTGATCTTAAGTAGCCCATATTTGTCATAAGAGGCGACTAATAGGATCGGGTGGTCAGGCTCACTGACTTGGTTGACACTTCATTGTATCCCAATTACGTAGAACAATGCTCATGCTGTTGAACACTGGATTGTCTGGTCCAGACTCGATTATTTACAGACCGCCACCGTATAGCTGGGATATTGCAGAGTGCACCCAACAAACCAACCAACCAATCCATACTGTCAGGGTACAGTCACTTGCTAAGAAGCCCGTCGCTGAATCTGTTCATGTTTAGTCACCTTATGACCAGCACAGGTTGCCCAGCATCCTCGATAATCTCCAGGGTATACGTTACGAGCAATCTCCACTATACCCTGGATGCATCCATGATATTACCTCCCTTAGCTGGCTTTTTATCCAATCAAGTGTCTACGCTGGGAAATTGAGCGAACCAATCACAACTCACTTTCGCTTCTTAAATTTTCTAACCGTTTAAACTTGGCAACACAATTGCTGCAGAGGTACTCTGAAAGAGGTAGAAGGAGTTCTTTCATATATATTTTTAAAGTTTCAGATCTGTAAATTTGTTTGTATTATTTCCCCAAAAATTTGAGTGACACTGCGAACAAACCTTTATCTTTGTTGACAATGGCAAGCTCTGATGTAACAGTGGCTTAGCTGATTGGCTACTGTGAGAATGCGGAGCCAGCAAAGGGAGGTAATAAAATTATCGGACCAAGCCGTGGATGCATAGTGGAGATTGATCACAACGATACTATACCCTGGAGATTATCGAGGATGGTTGCCCAGGAGTAGTTCTAAAACTCTGCATTTGGGTAGCCTAGTGGTTAAAGCATTCACTTGTCATTCCAGTGTTCACCAATGGTGTTTCAAAGTAACAAGACATTGGGTCCTGTAAGTTTCAGATGTCTGTCTGAACCATTGAAAATTCACAGGACCCATAGAATATAATTAAACACACATTTCAGATTTTACATTTCTTAAAATTGGCATTGAAATTCTTAACATAAATAAGATTTATAAACAGCAAACAAGTGTCACGTCACATATAACAACTTCAGTCAAAGGCATTGTGAAATATACAGTCAGACACTGGGGCCGGCGGGTTGTAGACTTCTATCAGACCATCGGCGAATCTGCCGTCAGAGGGTCAGACGCTATTCGTGAACACCGTCATGCTGAAGCCCAGGATTGAATTCCCCACATGGGTTTTGAGTTTGAAGCCCATTCTTGTGTCCTCTGCCCTGATATTGCTTAAAGCAGCATAAGACCATACTCACTCACCATCCTATTGGGGAGCATTCATTTAAGCATGATGAAACATGTACCAGTCTGTGACAACAAAGATACCTTGTACTTTGACACGGTCAAATACTCTGTTATGTCTGTGCCAGTGATTGAAATAACGGCATGCCCGCCTACCCAAGGCTGGCAATTTTCGTGTCGGGCTCTTGAAAAATATCTGCAGGCCCTATTGATATTTTTAAATACCTCCCTTTTGGAAGCATAGTATGAATAACATGCAAGAAGATAGATTTGAGGGCGGGTATCGCTCTAAACTTTGACTATTAAACTTTTTCAGAAAATATATCATTTTGATGATGTAAACCGATAAGGGGAATTGCAAGTTCAACAGGCTCATTTCAAATGTCACAGACTGGGGATGTGACTGAGTGTTTAATTTAATGCTTGTTGTTTTAAATTTGCTGAATTAATTCACATATGAATCAATGATAAATGCAATTTTTGAGTCAAAAGTGCTGACAGCCACCTTTCAAGATGGGCAGGCAACATTTATTGGTCACCTGCCCGACTGTCTGGTTGAGTTTGAAAATTATTTCGATCACTGGTCTGTGCCCACAATGGCCCTGCAGCTGTGGAAAGACTGATATTCAAAAACAGGGTTTTGTTTTGCTTGTTGTTTAATGCCGAACTCAGCAATATTTCAATTATATGGCGGCAGTCTGTAATCAATCGAGTCTGGACTAGACAATCCTGTGATCAGCTTCGTTCTTAACAATTGAGATACAATGAAGTATTGACTATGTCAGCATGCCTGACAACCAGATCCCATTAGTCACCCCTTACGAGTGTTGGTTGCTGAAGACCGGTTCTAACCTGGATCTTCACAGATCGGAGCCATGAAGTTAGGACGTGATGACGTGCTATTGGTCCAGTCTGATTGGTTTACGATACAAACAAAGGTTGCTGGGGACATATACTTTAACTAAAATCAGAATGATACAATACATAAGTTTTAAAACAAAAACAGAAAACAAGTCCGTCTGTACAATGTTTAATGACCATGAAGTTGAGTGTACAATAATGGCTAAAATGAGAATGATACTTTCATGTTATGATGAATGACCTCCAGATCAAGAATTTGGGGATGGAATATTGTAAACAATTCTTAAAACCTACTGACAACCTTTCACCACTCCAAGCACCTCAAAACAAATTCTTCCTCACTGTAAAAATATTTGGTCTAATTTTGAAGACTTTACCTTGATATTCTCACAAAGACATAAAATGAAAAGATCTTGATCATTTATTAGGCCAGATCAATTTTATTTCTTGTTTTACGGATCTGCCAGTCGTATTTTTTCAAGAATAAGAAAAACATAAAAATTAATTTTCCCCACTTAAAAAATAAAATCCTCATGCTGTTATTGTCCAACAATGTAAACTAACCCCCCCAAAACATTTCTGATTATCTTTTGCTCCAAATACACTTCATAAAGAGCCAAAAATAAAATACTCTTAGTATTTTAAAGGAATATTACTTTGACTGGTGATTTTTATTTTTTATTTTTTCCCTCCTGCCTTTTGGTTTTCTGAGGACAAAAATCCGTAAAACAAGAAATATAATTGGTCACATGATCAAGAAGGACATTTGCTTCTTCAAGCAAAGCAAACCGAAATAATCCTACAATTTGCTGTGCAACGGATGGTGTCGGATTAACGCGACTTGACTGTATGCCCATCATACAAAGCCATACGGATTCCCTGGCCCAATATTTCTGATTACTGATCCAGTTTGGCAACAGGTCAAGGATCATCTGGCCAGTGAGAATTTTAAAAAGATTTCAAGCACTGCATCAGATCTCTGTCAAAGTGAGGTCAACATGCCAACTTATGACACTGAATGTAGATCTTAAAACATTTCCTCACTTTTATTTACATTAAATCGTAATTTAATAACAGATCAAACATTATCTATTTCATATTAACCATGTTACAGAGAAGTAGACAGTTTTCACATAAATGGTAAAATTTTGCTAATAACTATTTCATCTAAAAAAGTGTTGTTCTCAAGTATCATCTTAAATAAGTTCCACTTTCATTATTCACCTCTTGCTGATGCCACATTGCCTCTTGTCTGGAGGTTTCTGCTGAGACTCAGTAGTAATGTTCAGCATGTGATAGTGGGAATCACAGTCTGTAGAACAAGTCCAAATTGTTCATTCAGTACATGCTGTGGACCGAGTCTGATGTCCACCAATTGGCTAACGTAAACACAGGATCCTGCTCCACTGGTCAGTGAACCACAGAGTTAAGGGGCTCAGCTTTGATGTTGTTGAAGTCCATAGCAGAGTCTGTGTCATCATCTATTTCACCAATCACAGCTCTGAAAGATAGTACCGTCAGTATGCAAAATTGTACACATACTTAATACATGAACATGCCAAAAATATCAGAAAAATATTTTTAAAAGTTGTCTATGTATGCCAAATATCTTTAGCTATGGAGAAGATACACGCAGGACAACACATAATTTCCTGCTGAGTATTCATATTATCTTTCATCAGAGGTCAGATAAGCTACGTATCTGCGTAAATTACGCAAATATTTATATGCGAATACTCAATTCCTATAAAGCCTATTGCACGCTTGAAGTTTTGTAAAAACTCAATAAATTTGATCTTACATGCGTACACACAAAAAATAGATAAAATAACTGAGGCATATTGAGAGGTTCTATTTCAGCACCTGGACTTGGCAACTTGCAGTCTTTCTTATTGTTTCTTATATTACAGATCCAACATAAATAACAAACACTTAAACCAACATTTAAACTTCATTATATTTTACAATTAATGAAAAATGGCAAAATACCCAATTGAGTTTGAATAAGGTAGGTACAATATATTTGGTTACTCAAAAGAAAAGTAAAAATTAGGATACCCAWCTGAGATGAACACAAGCGAGTACATAACTCAATGACCCAAAAAGTTATCTGTAGCTCTGCTTTCATATTGGGTATCTGTAGTTAACACTGAGCTTAGAAAATATCTTAACAGCCTCGGTTCCAATTTATTTAAAAATAGTTCTGTTTAAAATGTTGTTTCAGGAAACTGGTATCTGTTCATATGGTGTGAAGTCTGTCACATGTTCTAGACACAAACACAACGATACACAAATCTAGTCACAAGAAATCATTCCTGTGCATTTGTCTCTTCAGTGAGGTGAAG
>VKKT01002187.1:139451-149982 GCA_008038995.1 Haliotis laevigata | reverse complement strand
CAGAGGGTCGTCTTCATGGATGCTTGCTGGTTCTGTCTTTCCTGTACTGTGCTGATGGATGACAGCGTTGTCACCTCCATAGGAGATAATAAACAACGACATGTTCAGGAGATTGTGCTGTATGGCGGAGGGGGCTCTTTTCGTTTCGGGAACAAGTCGTGCACAGGAGAGAACACAACATCGTTAACAGCTCAGCTTAGCGTTACTTGGATGACATTCTCCATCCAAATATCATACCATTTCTACAACAGCTCATCATACTTTTTCTGTGCACCGGAGAATGTTTCTTGTAGTAGTTGGTCATGCACACTTTTATTAAACTTGCCCATTGTCCAATACCTCGATAGCACATTTTTGCTGCCCCAGCTCACTTCAGGCCCCTGCGATGTTAATATCAGATACTGTATGACTGTCATTTGTAACTTGAGATTTTGGCCTTTTTTATTCATATTATTTCATGCGTCCACCTTTTGTATTGTTTACACTAGATTTGTTTAAAACCATTGTCAAGGGGTTTATGTTATGTACCTCTCCATTTGTGTGAAAATAGAACTAGGGGCTTGGCTGGCATATCAGAGAGACATTCATTCTGAGACATGTCATGGTGTTCACGTTTTCTGGATACCATTTAGAAGTAAGTTTCGGTAAATCCTCCACTGGTAGAAGTTTCCTCGAATGTGTTTAGGATATCACTATCCCCATGAGCGAGAGGTCCGTGCAACGGCACTACACAAAGCATAATAAGGTAAATGTGTCAAACTTTCTAAACTTACCAGTATTCTATCCTCTACTATTCCTAACTGCAAATCAACATGGATCTCTACTAACGTTTCCAAAATCATGTATCAAAACCGGAAAGGGCTCAGAAAGATCAACACACAGGCATGGGCGATGATATTCTTTGACTATCGAAGATAGATTCTGAAAGTCTTTTAACATCCACTGGACGCAAAACCTGAAGTCATTGCCATGCCTACCCAGTCCCATTTCAAACTCACGACTGAAAAAAAATGAAGGGCTTTGAGTCTAAACGCCACAGAGCATCCACCCTAAAAACACTAAACATTGAACCGAAAGAAATGTTCTATGGTAGGTTTTGTTTTAAATACTAGTATATCTTTTTGGTGGGTTGCTAGAAATTACCTAATTTCGTCAAATGAATTATCTGATCCAGGCTAATTTTTAAAAGTAACATTTTCGATTGTTGACTGGTCTTTTGAAACACGGACTGGCAAAGAATTTGAGGTTATGGAACTTGCAGAACTGATTAGATCGTCCTATGCAGAAACTATCCCTGTTTCGGACACAGATGACGAATATCGATATAACTCATCCATGGAAAACATTCGACCGGCCATCAATCGCTACCACCAAATTTTACTACGGCTCATTGACATTTTGAAAGATCGCCAGTTTCAAAAGGCAAATGATCTCATTGATGGTAAACTAAGGCCATTGGGAAGTCCAGTAGGCGAAGGCCAACAGAACACAAACCTATCATTATAAACAGGTCAAAATATGGGACTGAACAAAAACTCTTCTCATGTACATCGCAAAGCATAGGTTGACCTGGCAGTTCGTTTTGTGTCACGTGGAATGGAATTCCATTCACTGTTAAAGGTCCATTAATGTTCCTTTCAGTACGATGATGTGTGACGAATTTGTCACAATTAGTGTGGTGCGAGATGTACTTTGATATTACAAATAAAACACTATAATATACTTTACCTGTACAGAGGAAGACTCACCAGTCTAAGTTTGCTGCTGCTGAAACCAGGGCTGACGATGCTTCTGACTCTCTTCCAGTGGGCATCGTCCAGAAAAAACAACCCCAGATTTAACGGAAAGGGTATCATTGGGATTCTCTGGGGAAAAGTACATTGTATCTATAATTAGTTCGCAGTACAACACAAGTGTATTGTTTGAGCAGATTGTCCAAGTTTTAACATTCATTGTTTACATTATTTCATCCGTTACATAGTGCGTGCTCGTGAGAGCAACAGAATTGATTACATCATCGACGATTCTTTCTCTTTTCAATCTCTATTATAACAGCGTAATTGTCATATGGCAGATAGTATTTGTTCAGTGTCAAAATACTGTCAAATAATATTTCTTACCATCCGGTTCCTGAAAGTGTTGAAACTTTTGACAAAGACCTCCTTCAGAATATCCGGATCGGATATGACTAAAGCTTTTTGTTTCCCCATGAAGATCCTATTGAAAGAGATGCATGATAAAACGTGATAATGATAACAAAGAAGATTGCTTCAAATACTGCATTGATAGGGAGGGGTGCTTTCATGCAAATAATCCTATACAAAGGTTGATTAACATATTCCAATCTTATCATACTTTAGAACAACACAGAGAAATCAACCATGGCCATTGGGCATCCGAAGACTTGATGAAGGAAATGGAGTTATGTCTTTCTTCTAGTGCCCCGGGACGTCGTAATTCACTGTGCACCAAAGTTATGTTCAAGAGGATCATTATTATCAATATGACCACCCAGTACTTGTAAGATATATGTGTGTGTTGATAAATATCAACATGAATGGGACTACACGAAACCTATAACTCTAGGTTTCGTTTCTGTGAGCATTGACAATCAATTTTCTAACCTACTAGTTAATGTAGGTTAGTTAAATCCGACACCTGCGATTCCAGAGCGTCTTTAGTACTGTGTATGATCTGCATGCTACTTTGTATGTGTATGGGATAAGGTTTGTTCGCACTCAGCAATGTTCCAGCTGTATGAAGGCGGTCCCTAAGTATGCGAATGTTGACCTGACATCCCAGAGATGAACATATCGAGCATCGACCTACATGTACGCACATGTAACACGATGACATGCATTAACCAAATCACAAGCCTGACCCTTCCAATCCCGTTAGTCAGCATGGGTGGCTGAAAACCCCTTCTAACCCGGCTTTTTACGGGTGGTATGAGATAATGAACATACTTAGTACGATACACCTACCCAAATACTCTTCCATACTTCTGTTTCCAGGAAAAGAACTTCGGGTAGAAAGACTGTAAGGAGAAATCAATGGCGATAATATTTTTCCATTTGTAAAAGGCAAATATTATGCATGACAACGTCTTCTTTGTTGTATGTCACAACGTTTCTGGGCTATTCCTTGCCCCTTCGTCAGGTGAGTTGTAACAAACAAGATACATCAATGAGTATATATACTAAACGTACAAGAAGCCAGTGTGGCATGTATATACAATAAATTGGATAAGAAACAGGAGATGAAAGAGTGAGATGTGCAGATAATTTGGTTTGGTGTAAGCGTCACCGATCCGTTCCGACTGGACACGTTTTGATGAGCCACGTTTTTTAATTGGTCATTTTCAAGGGTCATGTGTAGAGAAAATGTCAGACGTTTGCGGAAATATATGTTTTGAGGATGTTAAATTCTGAAAATCAGATTTAATACATTATTGTAGAAAGCAGGGTCATATATCAAGTTATGCTTTTTGTAAATTTAGGAAATGTATTAACAGCAATTTTACACTTTGCAACGGAATTTTGGTTAGGTCACAGAGATTGTTTATACACTATATCATAAACTGTAGTTACAATGACTTCAGATACTATAATTGTAATTAGAATTATGTACAGTTTAAGTATAGAAACACGTACAATTGTGTAATCTGTTAGTGCTTGCTGAAAGTGAGCGAATGAGCATTTTGTACCTTCGCATCATCAAGCGCTAATCTGATTCACTGTATACATGTATCTCAGTGGAGCTGCAGTCTGATTTTGTGTTTATGTCATGCTGAAATTCGGGAATGACTAACGCTTGAATTAGAATATAAAGCTACTCTGTGTTAAATTTAGCGGTCTTAAATCAACGATAAAGGACCGCAAAATTGAAAACAGAGTAGCTTTATCTTCATTCTAGCACGGATGATAAGCGTTTTAAAACCGAACTGTTTGGCGCGCAAGATCACAATGCATGAAGGAGCTTTTTTCCTGGAAATCGCTTGGAATCGTCCCATTGAGGGACAGGTTGTGTAATGAACAAAATAAAACATTTTCAACAACATAAATGCTGTATTTGAGGACCCAGTATGCTTGTATTTGTAGCAAGTAGCATACATAAATTTAAAATATACAGTTTATACTGTGAGCAAGTGCAATCATATGATTTTCCTCAAGCGAATTATTGATCTCCCCTACTGTATGACAATGACTCGCCCCAATTCAAGCCGTGAACTCGCCGTGAAGTTTTGTCGCCGCTAATCTTTAATTATTGTTGATAGCCACACTACTATTCCAAATTTGCTACTTTTTATGTGGGATACATGGACAGTTGAAGTAGAAAGACTGGGACGGAAGCGGTCAGGTTAGGACGTGTGGGCCGACGTGTGTTGTCGACGTCATGCCCGCTAGATCTAGACCCGGTTTGAATACTGCCGCTTTTGCGCTGCTGACGAATTTTCCAGCTTCGTAGTTTCTTCACTGGGAATAGGGTCAAGAAATTCTTCTGCAAACCATTCGCTTTTTACTTAAAAAACATCAAAGATGCTGCCGAGGTAGAAATCGCCGATGTCCGAATTGTTTGTTAACAAACAAAGGGGTCAACGAGTTCGTTGTATTGATACGCGGTGAATCGGTCACTTTAATTAGCGTCTTAATCTGCCATTTAAGTACAGTTTTAATGGGCTCTCAGCCAATAAGAATCGAGTATCACACAATGTCGTGCTAGAATGTCCTGGAAGCTGCTATCTTCAACTTGATTACCACTGCTTCTCCATCATTCACCACGAATCTGATCTACAGAATCGATGCGAGATTGCTGAGTGTGTGTAACTAAGTACTGCGTATATAACTCATCACCAATTTCACAGCCACGTTGCACTGAAATCTACTCAGACATTTATACGGAAATCAATTGAAGCTGGTTCAATATGAGGTATTTCATCGTGTGCTGATTGAGATGGGCACCCGGAAAACGTTATATGTCCACTGAAGACGTTACACTGTCGAGCGACACATTGGCAAAATCATCTTTGAAATCACACGAACCAATCCTGACGCGTAATGAAACCACTCGCGACATGTTAAACTGCATCTGGTGACCCTGAAATCAATCACATTGGATTTTATTCTGAACTTTATTCTTAATCATAATTCAACATGCTATAGGGAATGACACGACGGCAAGTAGTGATATGATTAATACAGGAATGTCACACAAAGCTGTTTTCTCGGTTACAATAATTTGGGTTTAAGCAGATTGGCGCAGAGACAGCCCCCCCTAATTAGGTGACGTAATGTCCAAATTATGGAAGGGATCATAAGACTGCAAGGGACTTCGCTTTGGTCGAAATCCTGAAAAACTAACGATCTTTTAATTTTTACTCGCAATCGCCTTTCCGGCGAAGAACTTGACGTCAAGCCAGATACAGGTGTCATCATTGACACTGCGAAGACGTAGACACAGTAGTCAGGATTGTGCCGAGAATAGCTTAACCCAACCCAGGAACTCATTTAACGTCCCAGAGGAGGTATGGGTTTGAGGGTTCAGGGGGCTAATATTGTTATTGATAATATCTTATTATCATGTTGGGTGCATAAAGGTTACATTGACTAGCAATTTTTCCGTCCCAGCGGTCTAGCGCACCTGCAGCTCGAACTATATCACGTACCAGTTTTTCAATAATATCAATGACCACCAGTATTATGAATAGCAGTTTCTAAACTGTCATGACTGTTGAATATTTCAGTTTAGATGAGCCTGACCACAGGTTCCAAACCTGATTGACAGATAGCAGGTGTTTCTTACTAATTTTGCATGTGTGTATAAACATGCTAGGCACATGCACATAAGAACAGATGAGGCCTACGTTTGCCCAAATGTAAAACCGGAACATTTACAAAGGCTTGTTTTCATATTATTAATGAAAATGAACGGGCCAACCTGACAAGATTGTTAAGTAGTTTTATGTAATGCTTGATCATCATTGCTTTCATCTTTTAAAAAACAACAACATTTGTTTCCATTTAAATATTTAATTATTTCGTACTTTGAAGTTTACACAGATTCCCGACGTTGGCTGGTTGATAGAGCGGTCACGTGATCTAAATTTCAAGCTTCATTTCTCTTGAACCCTTCAAATCGTTCATACGTATGTAAACATCGTTCATACGTGTGTGAGCCTTTTCGAGCCGATCTAGGTCATGTAAACATTTGCCGGACCTACTTTCCGGATTTTCCCAGGATACACTCTGGCTTGACGTAAACAACATGAAAATTGTTTGTATTCACACACCCTTTAATCTCTCGCAGTTTGCGGGTTCATCTGGTGGTTTTCTGCCCCGTAGGTCCGTTTAACAACTGCTCAATAAATTTCACAATAAATAATTACAAATAAATAGCTATAGAATGCAACAACAAGATCTGTTTCCTGTTTGCCACGCCGCACAACTTGAAAGTTGGTCAGTGTGTTATTACGCGTTCAAATGAATCCGTCATAGTGTAAAGGTACAATGAAAGTTTGTTAAAATGATATTGTCATTGTTATTAATATTTGTTTCATAATTGTATTGATATTATACTTATTAAAGCAGTTTCAAACCTAATGACGATATGTTAAGGAATACTTTGAGAACTATCTCTTCAAGGGTGCAAACACACAAACTGACATTCAATTCTGAAATGTTTGCAGAAATGCTTCTGTTAACAAGCAGTGTCATTTTCACATGCAAAACTCATGTGTGTGTGTGCGTGCGTGCGTGTGTGTGTGTGTGTGTGTGTGTGTGTAATGGATTTAATGATTATATCTGCACCTACAAATCCAATGCTGCATCCGATAAGGGGGTAAGGTTTTGGTCCGGGGATGCCCAGTTTCTTGAAGTAATCATAGTCCCAGGTTCCATATCTGTGAAATAGACACCGTTTGTACAGGATGCAACTTTGAAAAGGTATAAAACACCATGGTGATTTGCTTAATAGTGTTGCCCAAATGAGTGACAGGTCAAAGATTGGTAGTTGGTATGTAAAATAAAAAAACCCGACTATAGTTCAAAGACGACAGATATGATCCTGTATTGGCTACTAACTGAGGTTCTTGAGAGGCAAATAGAAGTTGGTATTCAAGTATAGGACAAAATGTTATGGATATCAACTTCTTCTTTATTCTATACACAAGAGATAGCCCAGAAACGTTGTGTATACAATGAAGACGAGGTTGACATCCATAATATTTTGTCTTATACTGGTTACTAACTGCTTCAAAAGGGACATTTCTTTCAGAACTTACCCTCACTTTGTGAAGGTTCTTTGGACTATGAACCTACACAGAGTGTTGTCCAAACTATGCCTGTCCAAACGTTGGAGCTAAAGTGGAAGATAGTTAGTAAAACAGTTCGTTTGAAATTTTCGTTCGCTGAAATTGCGAACAAAGACAGCTGTCGAGATCCGTACTCACCAAATTGTGTCGTCACTTCATTGTTCAGTAGATACATTAAAGCTGAGTGACAGGAAATAAAGTCGCCGGATGAAGAGAACACCTGTGGCGGTACGTGTAGTAGCTTTGTGGTGCTTTGTGCTTTGCTAATTGAAGTGCACCATCGCCTTCTCTCAACCAACTCTGTGCCCACTGGTGGTTCCTTCATGTTCAGCTAACCTCTTGTGTTGACAAAAGTATAATTTATGATGTTGAATCTAACACTTACCTTGCCTCTGTGCCCTGGTATTACTGAATGCTGCGCAGTTTTACGGAGGTGTTTTTCAAAACGTAAAAACAACCCACCAATGTAACACTCTGTACAGTTTGGTATGCACTTTGTTGGTTTGGTTTAACGTTGCATTAAGCAATATCCCGGATATATGTATTAGGTTTGTAAATATTCGAGTCTGGACTCAATCCAGTGACTGACATCTTAAGTATGGATCTATGCACCTGGGGTACGATGATATGCATCAACCAAGCCTGTGAGCCTGACCATCCCATATATTAACTTACATATAGATTAGACCAGCCGCCACAAGGGTGAGAAGAAGATTCAATGGGACGTCCACTAGCCCCAAGATATCCATGTTGTTGTGACGAAAAAACGTATGCACGTCCTCTCTACGACACAATAAGCTTCGAAATAACGTCAGGTCTGTTTGCTCCATAAACCAATGGCAAAATCTAGTCAGAATACCTGACTGTGATGAAGGTCACAGTTGAGGTTTCTAACAAGTTGTGTTTGACGTTGGCTGTAGTAGGGGGTCTAATTAATTAGTGCACGTTGAGATGAGCAATTTGAATCCATCTAATTGAATACTCCGTGGGCAAGCTACATGTATGTCGTGTCCCTGGGGTGTTCATCATTATTTGCTCAGTCACCAGTACATATATAGTCCATTAGACAGCACGATATTACCGGAAACATTAATTGCACTACAAATACCCGAACACTTATATAAGGTGATACGTCATTAAATACTGTGAGTTATCAGAAACAGGGTGAACTCACACGAATTTCAGTTTTTAATGAATATTTCCCAAGTGTGTTGGTTCAGTACACTTGTCGTTTAGTGTAAATTGACAAGACATGTGATATTGACAATTTATTCAATTCATAGTTAGTTACATGTACCACACATACGTTAAACAACCGCAGTTAATATGACAATGTCATGTATGTGTATACAATCTGGCATACACAGTGCTTACAGGGCAGTGACACTAGAATGTGCACACATTCATGTGTATTTCACGTTACATTACACGTTAGATATATGTAAGCAAAGCGTTCATTTTATGTCAAGATATGTTATGGATTGTAAGTTGGAACCTGTACATCATCTACTTAGCATCAGTCCTAATTGTTCCTAACAAACACTAGCATCAGCGATACAATGATATCGACGGCTTGTAAATACAACTTTAAAAAATGTCATTTCGGCCTTTATCAGTGGAACATTCCCTTTCAAAACCCAACTGAGAAAAATGGTATGTGACGCAATATCCTTGTATGAGGAAGATCGGTGGATTACCACTGAGAGAAGATCTGGTCAACTCACCCGAAACGTAAACTGCATGTACTATGGAATTAGCCTTTACTTATCCTCATCTTAGATATATCGTCCAGTACTCTCTTGAGATAGCTTCCTGACCGATTACATCTCGAGAATGTTCCAAATGTGGCAGACATGCTTTTGCTTATGACAGACATGTACGTTTACACTGTGGGTATTATATAAAGGAACGAAATGAGTTCTTCTCCTACCTCATCGTATGTTGAAAGCTATGTTCAGTTTGAACGTTTGGATGAGAATGCAATGCTTGCACTGTTCTGGTGTTCAGCTCAAACACTATCTGGAATAGTAGGCCAGACTACTTGGGAAACTACTTATTATTATTCTGTTAACATGTACTTCAGCTAATAAAATATCAGACAGTCCCATCTTTTCATTTGCTGATATAGAATATATACTTATACAGATTGTGTTAGTAGGAGTCATATTTATATTTATGTACATACTAGCATCATGCTTTTGATCTGAGTAACATCATTGATATTGTAAAGGGAGGAGGTTAAGAACCTCATTCAATCAAAGCCTACATGTGTTTTATAAGAAATCACATTCCAGTTTAAACTTTCTGTAGGTAAATATATATTTCCCTGAAAATATACATATACTTAATATTGAGCCCGAACTTGATCAATTTTAGCAACATATTCCACCTCTTCTAAACACACTTAATATTTTCCCTATCACAATGTTTATTATACATACAATACATACAGCTGTGCACATGTCTTTTAAATGGCGAAATATTATTTGGAACAACACATTGTCTATCTGTCTGTATGTATGTCTGTCTATCTGTCTGGACACTCCACTTCTCCTATTACTGATGAATGGTCAACGTCTATTCTGAAAATCGTTCTTCAATACTACAATAATTTACAGCCAAATGTTAAAAAAGCAAGAATTACTGAAACCTAGAAATGACAGTACAATCACGAAGGTATGTTTCATCCAACACTGCTCATTTCACAGTGTTCTCTGAGGAGAAGAAAAACTAGCAAGGAAAGTGGACTGAGTTAAGCAAAGCACAAAAATTGTTATTAATCACAGCGAGTCGTATTGAGAGGAAAACCCAAAGTTACGCAAGTCGATTGCTTGTACAGGTTTCTGGCACTCCAAAGTGAAACAACTCATCACATCAAACCACTGCGCCTTGTTTGACTGAATCATGAGACAGTTACTTTTACAACCTTTGCTCTCCTTTGTTCTTATCATTGCATGACTGCTGGTGCCGCTTCCCTTTGCTCAGCATCTTGGAGATACTTTCAACTTGATGTCCTTTTCTGTTTGAAGAACGTTGGACATCTTAAACGTCAATACTTCCTGTAAACAAAAGATTCATGTACACACCTGTTGACCTTCACATTTAGTCACGTAAGTATACTAAGCTGCAAAAGAAACGTCAGTTTGGAATTTTCCTTCGGAGAAACGGATGACTGTAAACTCATTTAATGTTTTGATTGTATATTTTTGACAACATCTCCAA
>VKKT01002187.1:101081-115722 GCA_008038995.1 Haliotis laevigata | reverse complement strand
CACACACACACACACACACACACACACACACACACACACACACACACACACACACACCGAACCGAAGTGTAGGTCGATGCCCATGATGTTAATCGCTGGACTGTCTGATTCAGACTCAATAACAGCCGTCACATAGTTGGAACATTGCTGCATTAAACAACAAACAAGCAAACAAATCTAATTTATAAGTGCATGCTGAGACGAGTCGTTTCAATACATATATTTGAATACTCTGTGTTCAGTGCACTTATTGTTTAGTTGAAATTGACAAAGGGAATGAGAGCAACAAAGCAATTTCCACATTCAGAACAAATCTATTCTAAACGCAAAATCGCGTTTATTCAAATTAATCACATATAGTTACATATTCGATGAACACGTTCAACAAATGCCGTTTAAATGTAGCATTGACGTTCAGTATGTGTCTGTGTCAGTATACATACACTGACTTAAAATGTGCAAGAAATTATGTTTATTACATTTTCTGATAAGATATGATTTGGTTTATAATGTTGCTGACGCATATGTACTCGAACGCAAAGACAAACAAAGCTTTCATTATTCTTTCAAGTAATACTGTGGCTTGTAATTTGGCAGATGCCTGATACACTACTCCTTTTAAATACTCTACAGAGCATTTATTCTTTATGGCACTGTGGCAATTTGTATTTCAGAGACGGCACTGGCAATATGGACAAATGAGATATGACGCCAGGTGACATCAAGTATCACAATCACGCCTGAGCTTCATAATTTATTATTCAATGTATTTAGTTCTGGGATATATCTTTTGTTCTAACAGGTTCATCATAGAAGCTGAACTGCCCTGATCAATGTCTTCACTACCATGTTCTAATTTCACAACACAAACGTGTGCTTTATAAGAAATTACGTTTCAGCATAAACTTTCTGGGAATATACATATTTCCTGTATGTACCCAATATTTAGCTTTAACTATCAGTTCAACCAACAGTTTGTTCCAGAACTCTTAAAATTTTCCCCAATGCAATGTATACTATGCGTACAATACATACGACAAAGCACATCTCATTCAAAAGGAGACAGATCAATTGGAACAACCCATTGTCTGTCTGTCTGTCCGTCGGTCGGTCTGTCGGTCTGCCTCTCTGCATCTTCTACTTCTTCCATTACTGATGTATGGTCAACGTCGATTTAGAAAATCGTTTTTCAACACCACAATCACTGACAGTCAAATGTCAAGAAAAAGAATAAATGATTGAAATATGACAATTTCTGCTGATTACTGATAACAACAAAGGTATTTGAGAAAGGTTTCAAACAAGAAAAACCCCAAAGATGCAGTTTTCAGACGATTATGTGTATAGGTTTCTGGCACAAAAAGAGAAACTGCAGGTGCCTCTTCCTCTAACTCAGCATCTTGGAGATATTTTCAGCTTGATGTCCTTTTCTGTTTGAAGAATGCCGGACTCAATAAACGTCAATACTTCCTGTAAACAAAAGATTCATGTATATAATTCTGATGATTTTTCATGTAGGCGCGTAATTATGAAGAAAGTGTATTATCATGAACATCGTTGTCAAAATCCATTATTGACTACTTATATTATGACTGTGCCACAGAGGAGTATCATGTTATGAGTAGGACAACATGACGCTGGGGTAGGTAGGTCCATTATGGTAATCAGACTAGGTGCGTACATCGTGATGAACAGATTAGGTGCTTCCATCATGATGAACAGACTAGGTACGTACATCATGATGAACAGATTAGGTACGTACATCGTGATGAACAGACTAGGTACGTACATCATGATGAACAGATTAGGTACACTCATCTGGAACATACTACCACATAGCACGCAAACAAACGTTTCCAGAAGATGACGACTATAGAAATACTTATACCTGTGTGTCCGGCATACGTTCAAACTTCACAGCTCTCAGAACATTAACCAGGGCTATTTTAGCCTCAACCAGCGCCAGACGCATCCCAATACAGATTCTTGGACCGTATCCGAACGACAGGAAGGACAGTGGGTTAGATTTTTCATCGTGTCTGAAACATATCACAGTAAATAAGATATTGAATAACAAGTAGACTGCGTTGATGAAATATCTTCAGTTATATATGACACAGGATGTGTTTTGAAATGAAAATACATAATCATAACTTTTGTTGTTGTTAACGTCACTTATTTTGCAATCAGATACATGTAAATGAAATTGGTTTTAAGTGTTTTAGTCTCGGTCTGAATTGAAACACAGCACATTAAGCTAAGAAAGGGTATCTGTTGAACCACACTGATCTTAGAGAGGGGGTATTTTAAAGATCCGACATAAACTGTGAACTGTCGGTGTGCGCATATGCGAATGAATGCCATGTCACATTGGAAGTGAGAGAATGGGTGAGCACATGCTTGGTCTATACGTGGATTGAAGTACTACAGCAGTACCATTAGATACGTTTGACGGGTGACATTACCTTTCAGGCTTGAAGGAATCTGGGTCCTTGAAGAGCTTAGGGTCTCTCTGTAGTGCAAGCGTAGGAACGAAGACAGTTTGACCCTCATAGATTGTCAGGTCCTTGATCTGAATATTCTCAGAAGCTCTGCGATGCAATCTGAAAATGGACAGTCAATTCTGAATATTGTTTTAACGTAAACTTCACACAATATACAGGTTTTCCATTGGACGAATATGAAAGTGACGCATAAGTGTATGATAGACTGGGACACCCCCTTACAAAACAATACCCCATCTTGCGTTTACTGCACACCGTTAATTCTCCTCGTGTGTAAATAGGCATACTTTATTTTACCATCTAACATACTTTAAGACGACTACAGTCAACATATTTCCCTCATAGTCACTTGTGTGGTGTAGATATCCAACACAAATGGCACCTGTCACGACTGGGCTTAAATGTTTATTTATGTCTTTTAAACTTACGCAATAACTGGTGGGAAGAGTCTGAGCGTCTCAGTAATGACGTTGTCCATATACTTCAGTCTCCCTATGTTGTCGTGGTTTGGTTCCTCCTATGATAGAGAAAAAAAACTTTATCTGCTACTGACTGTTACCTTATGTACCAGATTCATCGAGAGCTTCAGGCAGAATTTCTTTTAACATTGTTTCTTCTGTTTCTGAACAGGTGTTCCTTCCATCGTGTTGTTTCATGAGATAACACGACGACAATCCCTACGTTGCAATCTTGCGAGAAGTACACGGACATTTCATAAATCTCAATCCCTTGAGACTATCTTAGCTTTTTACTATATCAGGAGAAATCGTCACTTCGATATCATRTTTACAATTGTCTTTTCACTTGACAATAACAATAATGTTTCCGAATGAATCCCTCTAATGCAGGTGTGCTCGTTATATCATAAGGTTAAGTGTGAACGTATCAAAGCGCCCAAGCGTTCATACTGACATTCCCAAGCATCTCTTTGATTTCATTATATGCTTTCTCCTGTGCATCCGGGTTCATTGCTAGATTGTACGATGCAAAGTTCAGCGTGGAAGCCGTTGTTTCGTATCCAGCAATRAAGAACAATATCCCTTGGCCAACTATTTCATCCGTTGTTAAACCTGTAAAAGTAACATTACAGTGAACACAGAGTTTCTATCAGACACTGAACGCCTCGCTCAGCTACATCACAGGCATAATGCTGACCCAGCCAGTGACCAATGGACTCTGCATCACGTTGTCGGTGCATGATGATATGCAATATCAAATTTCAAGTTAAAATGTTTATTGTATGAAAGGTCATAGGCCTATATACATGAAGTGCATATGGTACTGTATAGGATCAATTTAACCAAATGACCCGTGAAGGTCCAGGTTAGAATGAGCCTTCAGTAACCAATGCTTGTCGTAAGAGGCGACTAACGGGATCGGGATGGTTGACACATGTCATCGGTTCCCAATATCGATGCTCAGGCTCTTGATCACTGGATTGTCTGATCCCGTCTTGATCACTGGATTGTCTGATCCCGTCTAGATTATTTACAGACCGCCGCCATATAGCTGGAATATTGCTGAGTGTGGCGTAAAACTAAACTCACTCACTCACTCACTTCAACAAAATATTCACATTTCATTTCAATCCGTTTCTGCTCTTGAAGACATATTTGAAGTATTACAAAATAGATTTTTATGTCTTGATAGTCTGTGGTTGTCATACTGCGAATAAAGTGTTTTACTGAAGGTCGAATGTATTTGGTATGTACTGATTTCTAATGTTCTTACAGACTTGCAATTTTATGGTATCAATATTTAGTGTTGTACATCCGACTGAAGCACGAGTCACTGCCCACCACATGACTGAGGTACCGTTCAAAGCCACGTTAACACTGAGCAGACTCGGAGGTGTTTCTGTACTCACGTCTGGCTGTGTGTTTCTCGGAGGCCTGACCATTGGCTGTGATACCGTTTTCATGTTTAACTGTATCATCCGTTATCTCAGCGTCCACCAAGAGTTGCAGGAAGTCGATTCTCTGCTGTAAATACGATATCCTTTCTTGTGTGAGTCTTATCAAGGAATGTGTATCAATTGATGTTTGTAATTCTAATATAGGTTTGAATTAGTGGATAATGTTACCAATATGCAGTAACTAAGACAAGCAGGATGTAGATTAGAATCACTGGATAAAAATGATATACTATTAGAAAGACCAAAGCTGGAGATATTTTGCATATATGTATTAACGTCGTGGAAATTGTCTTTTCAAACATTTTATAGCTGCTTCTATTTACTTACCGATTCTTTTATCTCGTGTCTTAACGATATAGATAACTGACAAAATGTGTAAACAAATGGTTCACTGTTTTACCAGATATGCTTTATCGTACTTCACGGTTACGACACATGACCAAAACAGAAATGTTTAGGTTCCGGGTTAAAAAAAGAAGAAGTTTTATTTGCACACCTGTATATCAACACACGTTATGAAAAATAAACCACAACAAACACCCAGCGTTCGACAGTTATATCATACCTCTCGATTTTCCTTTGAATCGTTCTGTCGTTGTTTGATCATTTCCAAGATGTTGGCTTGAAAAAAGCGTATGACTCGTTTTGGAAATATTCCAACTCCAATCGTCCGGATAATCCACATCAATGGTGGAAAGAAGCCTGTAAAGGATAAAAACGAGTGAATTCTGTTTCAACGATTGCGGGCCTGGAAACTATTTATGCCGACGTAACAGCTTAGTGTGGGAGGTGACCGCGTGGAGATCAGGGTTTTCAGCAAACCAGTCTTGCTGTAAAAGGCGACTGACGGGATCGGGTGGTCTCGATTCGCGTATGCCATCGTGTCCCAGCTGTGTATATCGATGCTCATGATGTCAGTCACTGACTTGTCTGGCCCAGACCGTCATATAGAAAAATGTGTCATATAAAACAATATGGTACAAAACAACAAATAAACGAATAATGTGGGATCCCGAAATAATGATTAGGTCGAAATATCTGCGACAAAACACTTTCCATAATCGTGAGACATATGTACTATAAGCCCAACACAATGTACAGTTCTGTCAATATCTAGAGACGGGGATTTGGTGCTACATGGATGCTCCCAGTAATATTTCTCCTTGTATGGGGTCTTTTTTTATGTAGGAAATTCAAAAGAGCCAGGAAGATGTCTGCAGGCTTTTGATGCAAGTCAAATTATAGTTTCAAAGTACTGTTACACATTTTCACAGATTTCTAGCATTTTATCAGTAAAACACTTGCATAAATTGTGGCAGTGTTTGTTCTGTCTCTTATAACAGTTATCAAACGTAACACCCATCGTGTTAAAAATAGACATCATCATAGGAGCTCATCCACTACCTTTGCGTTAAAAATAGATGCTGTTACAAGTGCATACCCTATATATAATACCGTCGTGCTGAAAACAGACATTGATGTAAGTGCATATTCCATACCCTCGTGTTGAAATATGATATCATCATACATGCATATCCACTATCCCCGTGTTAAAACAGATATCGTTACAGATACATTGCACATAGCCTCATTGTAAAAACAGATATCGTTTTAAGTGTATATCCCACACCCTCGTGTTAACAACAGATATCGTTTTAAGTGCATATCCCATACCCTCTTGTAAAAAACAAATACATTTGCTGTTTTGCTATATTTTAATATTTCCTATTAATAAATTGATGAAAGTATTTCCTGCTCTTCCATTTAAAGTAGCTGTACAAATATTTGATACAAAGATAATGCATATTCTATTGTACGGGGCTGAAATATCGGGCGTTTCGTACAGAGGTAATATTGAAAGAGTACAGTCTGTTTTTCAAACGATGTTTAAATGTATCCAAATTCACCCCAACTGGTATAGTGCTAGGAGATGTAGGCAGGCATCCATTTTGGGTTAAATATTTCAGTCGCTGTGTAAGCTACTGGAGCAGACTTTTAGGTATGCATTCAGGGCGGTATCCCAAAGTTTGCTATGATATGTCAAAGATATTTGATAATGATGGAAAGATAAATTGGGTAACTGGACTTTGCAGACTTTTATTTTCAGCAGGATTTTCCTACGTCTGGATTGCACAGGATCTTAGTGATTATCAACTATTTATGAATATGTTTACCCAAAGATGTGTAGACATTCAATTTCCAGAATGACATGATAGGCTGACAGGTCGGAGTGATTTCTCATTTTACTTAAATCTCTGTTAGATACAGAGAAATACGTAATAGAATTGTTCAGCCACAAAGATTTACTCCGTATGTACTGCACACTACGTTTCCAGTCTAATAAGTTAAAAGTGAGTAAATTGAGATATGATAAGGACATTGAATGTAATCAACTTATTTGTTCTAAATGTAACATGAATATTATAGAATATATATTCCACCTGATCTTAGTGTGTCCATGTTATAAAGATTTGAGGGAGCAGCTTATACCCCGTTTATTTCACACATTCCCCTCTAAGAATAAGTTATACCAACTCTTGTCATCACGTTATGTGAAACATGTTACAAACCTTGCTATATTCCTTACGAGAAACCTACCTACTTAATTATGTATCCAAAACTTTTTGTATGCGCTACCATTATTTTGTATATGTATGTGATCTTGGCCTTGAGGCCTCTACATAGTATAAACTTGTCACTTGTCAAATATACTTTCCCAGTGCCCAAAATTCAAACAGTAGAATTTCATAGACAAGGTTGTTGAAGGAAGAGACATGTCTGTAAGAAGTATGTAACGTACGTGCTACCACTGGTAGTATGCTTGTTGCCTTTGATTGTGTAAACATCATCTTAGCATTAGTGACAAATGCATTGTTGAAATCGTTCTGAGAATCGACTGTGATACCAAAGGCAGTCCGTGAAATCACGTCCATGGTGTAAGCTCCAAAGTAGCTGAAAAATATTGCAAAAGATTTATGTGTTGTTTTTTAACGAGAGAAATACAAGATAGGACAGCAACATGTTACATCATAAACTACCAAGTCCATGTTCTGCAACACGTACTTTAACAACGTGGATGAAGTGGCGTACATAGATTTAAGATGAAATTTGATTGGTTAAGTCGTTTCCACGGCTGTTCGCATCGAGGTAGAAACATGTACGCACGTCCAAGAAAGACCCGAATGAAAAAGCTTGCAATATTAAAAGCATCTGTTATGGATAATGTAATACTCGAGGGAATATATCCATTTCTTCGCATTTGATCGAACATAAAGCAGAGTTCGACATGTCAACACAATACTTACTCTTTCACGATCACCCCTTCCTTTTTCCCAATGACTTTAGAGAAGTTAGTTGTGAGAGTCTTTGAGCAATCGTTGATGGCAGCGCACATCTAGAATCCAAAGTGATAATCCATATACCTACAGTATTGTAAAACCGGACCATATATAGAATGTATTAAGTCAGACAGACACAGCATGTATGTAAATGGTATATATAATACACCTGTGGACAAAAGGACAGGTTCGCGTCAGATCATTGATAGTATGAGCGCAGTGGAGCGCAGTAGTGCAGTGGTAAGGCGTCTGCCTATCACGCTGAAGGCCCGGGTTCGATCCCCGGTGGAGGCACCTAGGTTCGGGTCCCGAGGTGGGCACATTTGCGTAGTATCCTTGGACAAGATACATATATCCACATTTTCTCAGTTCACCCAGCTGTAACCTGGGTCCCCGTGAAGATGTGCTGGCAATGTGAGTCTGATAAATTCGATAACTTACGTACGTAACCTCGCACAACAGATAAAGTGTTACATTTTCTAATCCGGAATCTCTACGTGGGATAATTACCCTAGAATAAGAACTACGGTGTCTCACCTTCCTCAGTTTGCCGCTGCTGAAGGTCGGTGTTATGATGCTTCTCACTCTCCGCCAGTGCTCATCGTCCAAGAAAAACACACCCAAACTGAATGGGTAGGGCACGAGTGGGACTTTCTGGAAACATATTGAACAGTAAGGTTTATAAAAGAGATGTATGAGACAGTCAGTTGTAATACTCTCACCATCATGGTGCGTTCGAATATCTGTTTTAAAATAACATGTATTCAGAGAGATATTTTCCCATGCTTGTCCTTTACAATAATGACGTAATTGCCTCCGCGGCAACGTAAAAATGAGGAAGATATTTGAAAGTATTGTTTACCCTCCTGTTTCTGAATGTGCTGAAGCTCTTGACAAACACCTCCTTCAGAATGTCCAGATCCGATATAACATAGGCTGGCGTCCTTCCCATAAATATCCTAAGGTCAAGAAACAACATGGTATGAGAAAACGTAACATTACATTCAAAATAAAATCACGCACAGAGTGTCTTGCATTTTATACATATATTGGGTAATTCTTTGCAATTCCAAAATTCTCAACTTTAACAAAGTGTGTTCCCTTTTTAAATTAGGTATTATGACCTTTTAAATCTGTAAGTAAGACTGTAAATATATATTTCAAGAAACGCCTTTAAAATCTGTACACTATGTAAACATCAACATATAGCCACCTGTTACCTGTGTATTACCTGATCTCAAAGAACCCTCAACGAGGGAATACAGGTCCTATTCTGTTGGTGTGAATCCCAGATACGTCCTGATTGTAATTAGTGGTTTATAAGCACTGTGCACATGATGGTGAATTTTTACCTACAAGTTAAACGCCTGAGGTCGACATTGCGTCCAGGTGATCTCACACACTAAACCAACATGCTAGCATCTTTCTAAAATACAGCCAAACGCTAAAAACAGTGTTTCAATTTCAAGGATGTACTCCTCATTTTTACAAACCTAGGAAGGTATTTGCATGACCACACCAGTACCTTCGAGCATTTTTTTCAGATTGTCGTGGAACAGGATGCTGATTCTGGTGTCCAGATCACCCAATAAGTCAAATCA
This sequence comes from Haliotis laevigata, assembly GCA_008038995.1. Classification (NCBI taxonomy): domain Eukaryota; kingdom Metazoa; phylum Mollusca; class Gastropoda; order Lepetellida; family Haliotidae; genus Haliotis; species Haliotis laevigata. The sequence continues at coordinate 106,364 of VKKT01002187.1, read as the reverse complement.
ATAAGTGTACGAGATGAACCTACCCATATACATTTCCGTACTGTCGGTTCCATTCTTGAAATTTGTGGAAGAAAGACTGTAAAATAGATTAAATAGGCGTCTGCATTCTGTCATTTCTGAAAAATGGTGCCATGGACTGCAGTATTAAATAAACAGATGTTAATAAGGGGAGACAATGATATGCATATTTATTACCTACGCGGGCGAAAATATCGGGGTTCATGTTTTTCATGCGATGCCCTAGGGCAAAATATCACTTTGTCATGGTGACGTGACGTCATGAACAATACTATTACGTCACGTTTTTTCTGTGACGTTGCGTTCTACATATGGCGACGGCGGGTAGCCAGCGTATGTTTGAAAGTAGATTTTGGTTTATTTTCCTCAATTTGACGACTTCGGTAATTGTGACGACACAATATATACATTGAGGTGGAAGTTCAAAAACTGTGTACAGTCCGATAGTTGCAGTTTCCGGAGTTCGTCATCCAGCCATAATATACACACAGGATCGTGTACGCTGGAAATAGGGCACAAAATCCACAAAGTCATGTCGAGATTTCTGCCTGTCATCCGCTTTGTGATTTTTATTCTTGTCAAGTTGGTTTCGAAGAATGTAAATCACACCAGCGGGTTTTATGGATTTGTTCCTACCATGTTTTTTCACACATTAACTATCAACAATTTCATAGCCCTCACATATGTTTGACACATATGCCATCTCAGTAGTACACTTCCCAACACGTCTACATGTCTCTAATGCTCCTTCTAGCATGTCAATTGCCACACATGATCAACATTTCCGTCTGGACTGGTTGCCTGTTGGTGAAACTATTTAAATATAGAATGACATTGCAGTAGAATATCTAGTTGGCTATAATCGGAAACAAATTACGTTTGTACAAAGGCAAGACGGTATTCATATTCAGATGGGTATATTGCCTGAGTATGATTTCCCACATGTGAAACGTTTGGCTTTGCTTCCTCATATATTATATGCACACAGATATCATCGTTTTCCGCAGAAAATAACCTCCCTAACATCTGGTCATTCAATCGAAAATATATTTCACTAATATATATTATAATAAATCAATCTGATAGTAAATAATTAACTTAACCTACAAATGAGAGGCTGTTTCCCAAAAGAGGGAACGGTGTTGGCCCAGGGATGCCCTGTTTTCTGAAGTAATTGAAGTTCCAGGTTCCATGTCTGAAAAATATGCATCACTGTATTGCACAAGGCCCAACTGTGAAAAGTTGATTAGAGTTTTGAAACATTGGACAAAATGAGCACTTTACAATTGTATTCAAACATCGTATGCGTGATATCAGGGGAGACTCTTCACGATTGTGTCTACAATTCAAGGCACATTCACACTTTAGCCAAACTCATAAATGACATGTATTTCCATGGAAGCGTATTTCTACTACCTTCTAAATAAATCAATGTGGATGCTAATTTCATCTACGTAGATGATCCCTGTATCAAGGGAGTGTAAACACTAGCGAGCCTATATTGTCGTTGGTGTGTTTCGTGGTCTGTTGGTAATATACATCCAGTGCCGTGATATAACTCAAGTACTATTCAAGGCGGTATAAAATCCCAGCACAAGTGTACCTTAAAATGTACACACAATACATACCTAGTGTACACAGAAGTGTTTACTTCTGTTCCTCCATTAACGGGGCACTTGTTGTGTCAGTTCTAAATGTATAATTGACCAGAGCTCAAATCATGCGACTGATTTTATCAATGCCTCGTCTGAGCAGTCTGTACTAATTACAATACTTGCAACTTGTCTTGAGATAAGTGGTCCACCTAAAGTAATACATGTATTGTCTACTCACATATAGATCAGCACAGCCACCGCTAGGGCTAGCAGGACATACAACGGGACGTCCACAAGGCCCAAGATCTCCATGTTGAAGGGATGGCTTTTGTTAACTATCCCAAGCTGCCACAATACTCCCCAGTTCAAACCTGAAGTCACCCGCGATTGTGCCGTGTATGGAGCAACTCCCCGCGGCTTTGAATATAAGTGTTACTGACGGCTTAGTCATAGGGGGGTGGGGGGTACAAAGGTCTGAAAGTAGTTCATTTTGAGGGTCATTTTGTGACTCGGCAAGAGACGACGTAATTATGTGTGCCGTAATCATTTGGACTGACACCACTAGACCTACATTAGTTATCTTATCGAAAATAGATATATCTAAAAAAATCTGAAAGCAATCCTAAATAATGCCCGAGGTACTTTGTTGCCAATAATTCTAGACTTGGGTTGGACTTCTCTTATTAATTCTCTTGGGTCCTGGAGACTTACAGGAAACCACATGCAGTAAACCACATACTTATATCCTAAGTCTACTCAGATGAAACATTTTCAGGAGAATATGTCCAACTAATTTCTTATTTTCCATGTTATGTTTGGCGTCTTTTGATTGTCGACAAAGGACTGCAGTGTAAACAGGTTGTTTATTTGTACGCCCCAGTATCATTCATTGCAAATATCTACTTCGGAATTGTTTTGAACACATATTTCTGAGAAAAGTTTCCAAATATTTAAGTAATCAAGGTTAAGTGATCATATGTTTCGGAAAAAGATGTCCATGCCCACGTATTTTGATAGCATTTGTAAAAGACTCTTTATGTCCATACAAGAGATGGGGGCATTAAAGTCCTTAATTTGGCCACTTTTCTTAAAGTCGCTGCTCTCCTATTATGATAGGAGAAATGTGCTCGGTATTAATGTGAGTAAATGAGTGAGTTTTCGCTTCACGCCGCCTTTAGCAATATTCCAGCAGAAATTGATTTCACACAATTTACAGGGCGAACGAGCGAACGCTTTAACCACTAGGCTACCCCACCGCCTCGCGAGGTATAAAGAGTCTTTTAGAGCGATGTACTCCATTTTACAAACTCATATAATCCGAGTCAGTATGTTCACAAAATATTTAGGACCTCTACACACTACAAACTATATCACATCCTGGTGGGTGCCAGACGTCGGAAGGGGTTTTAGACGTATGAAATTTCAATAAACTTGAAAACCAGGTCCGACTGACCTCTGAGAGTACGTATTTTAAGCGAGCGAGTACACATGTACCTGTCAGATTATGTTCTCTGTGTTTACATAGCCCAGCTCACTCAGACACGGGTCAGCAGAACCCAGTGAGACGATAACGCATCCACGCGACGGTCGTACAAGCAGGGTGAAACAGTATGACAGCCCAACGGATCATGGGATCTGTCAACAGCGAAGCGCGCACAATTATCCTCACAGTTCATGGACACAAGTGAAAGTTCAATAACTGTGTACAGTAAACATGGGCAAATATGTATTAAACGAGACCTTTGAACAGGAAGTAATTGACACGTATTTTCTTTTTCGTAAGCATGCATGTTTTCCTGCCTTGTGAACATGACTCTCTCACTTTCATACTTTCTAAGTACTGTTTGCCCACGGGTCATGAGCAACGGTGTATAACCTAGACGTCGGATGGGGATGTAAGAACGTCTTTGAATAGTTATCCGTGTATTATCTGTACTTGAACATATCAGAATCGCACCGTGCATGTATCGGTTAACCTGTGTTATGGCATGACGGTCTCATGTAACCCATTTTTTATTTTTTTCATTTTGACCTCTTTTAATATTGACATTGAAACTGCTAGAAGCCAGTCAAAAGGAGAGTGTTCCGTACAGTTAATCATGTGGAATTATACATTAAAACACTATCTTGTAATTATTCTGGAATTATATACGAAAGGTATGGAACTGTACTTGATCCGTTGTATATTCTAAATGTATTCATGACACCAACCACTTTCCAATGCAAGCGATATCGCTGTTTCCTAATGCCTCTGTAAGTCTTGCACTGCAAAAATAGACGAGAGTCAGTGTCAGGACGTATGTCCTCCTTAACTGAACTAGAAACCAGGACGCTACGTGGTAAACAATGTCTCGTGCAACACGACCCTCACCATTTATACACGGAGGTGGAAGTTCAAAAACTGTGTACAGCCAGATAGTTGCAGTTTCCGGAGTTCGCCATTCAGCCAGAGTAGCACCCGTCATCCACAAAACATAGCACAATTCTGCGTGATCAAGATGGATTGGCAGTACCGGGATTGGGAACGAGTAATATTTTTGTGTTGACAGTAAAAATGTGTTACATCAAGCGACTTGTGTACTTGATACCAATTTTATTTATGTATTGTTTGTCTGAAACATTTCCTTTTTAACGGCTGTGATACAAATACATTGCCAAACTAAGCCAGGGTCACAATTTATGTTGTGTATAAACTTTATACGTTTATTAATCAATCTAAACACAAAATGGACATTAATTAATAGAGCATGTGTTAAATAAGATCAAAGCATACATACATATAAAAAAATATTAACACTAATTTGATTAAATGTCTATGGATAATTTAGGTTTTGCGTTTTAACGGTTTTAGGCAACGTTATGTAAAAAAACCCCGAAGAATTTGTCACTTTCTTTATGAATGTCTAATGACCTCATAATAACTTCAAACCTTACATATTGAGAGCGCATGGAGACTCTCAACGCTACCTGTCCAAATACCAGGAAGTTTAAACTGCGTCTTAGTACACAGTGGGTGTGGAAAGAGAAGCTGACGATACTTGACTGCTTCTTACATCAGACGCTAATTTCGCAACTTTAATGTATCGATGTCAGGAACTAAACACAGCTTTCGTACAGAAAGAAAGTCGATGTGGTGACTGTGTAGCTGACGCGATATTTGACAGCGTCTTACATCAGATTTCCGTAATTTCAATGTATGGTGTGAACTGCACGTGAGCATTATTAAAGACACTGTGAAAGTTAACAGATTTAGTAGTTAAGTACGTAGTATCAATGGCAAGATCGTACCTTTCAATCAATTTAGCATACCCCGTATGCCATAATATGCGGTAAAGATGACTATTAATCAACTATAATAAGCAATGGGTTTGTTTCATTGCCACATTATTTCGATGTGTATGTGCTATATTTGACAGAACATGTTAGAGCATAGTTATATGCATCACTGAAGGCAACTGAAAACGAAAAATATCCCTCGGTATAACATTAGTCTCACACCAAGTTTTGAAAGGAGAGCAACACTCCACTGTAGCAGTGTATGATCACCAATCCCAATTTCAGCGAATGTATCTTGGCAAACTGGCTGTCAATTCAGTGCAAGTATCATGGCAACCCGACTCACATTTCAGTGCATGTATCTTGCCAACCTGGCTGTCAATTCAGTGCAACT
>VKKT01002187.1:84111-94695 GCA_008038995.1 Haliotis laevigata | reverse complement strand
GCTAGCAAGTAAACAAAGGGGGATAGCTCTTCACAAACCAATGAAAAGGATTAACAGAGATGTATCTCTTGAATGAAACCAAGCACTTGATAGCTGGTCAAGGTTGTTTATACTAGAAATCCAATTAAATATATTCCTAAAATTCTCAATAATTTCTGGTCATACTATAATTCACAAATTGAGTATATGACACATACGCACACAAACACACACATACACGCACACACACGCACACAGACAGACACAGACACACAAACACACAGGCACGCAATCTTAATGCCAAACAATTAGCCTAAACTAAGACCAAATTTGTTTTCTAGAAATGTGAATAGTGTGTATTAATTGCACATTGTCTGGTGATGGTTAGTCTAGTTATTGTAACATATACGTCATTTATAAATCTATTAACTGGAGTGGCTGGTATTTAGCTTACAATAAGTACTCTATTATTCTTGACCAAAACGATGCATTATTATCACAGACTACCATACATCACACACACCAAGAAACATAAACGAAGAAAGAAATAAACTAAAAATCTATTTAAACAAAATCGTTTGAAATAAAACTGATCAAACTGTAATTTATCTATCTCTATTGTGTGTCCTTATAATAGCCTTTGGTAACACAATAACCCGTTTGAAAAAACCTAGATCCATCTCTAACTGACGTCACTAACATTAATGGTCGGAGTAAACATATATACAATGAAACGAAAGTGTTTATAAAAAAAAAACTGACACTATTTTACACTTTGTAAATTTATCAATAAAGATTGATTGCGAGGCAAAACGTTGTACAATGTTTTTTTTGACGATCGATGTCTACCATTTTTCTATTTATATCATTTCTATTGAGTTTTCAAAGGTAATGTATGTCTAAATGAGAAATGAATTTATTTTATAACTTCTATACATTGGGCACGGATAATATTCTCAAGACTATTTTACCAAAGACTTTCTAAAAATTGTTGAAAAGTTCACCCTAGATGTGTTGTGAGGCTTTCCCCTCGGCAAATCATGGTCCTCAAATTTATTCGTTTCAAACTTAGTTGCCACGGCTTGTTCCTTCAAGTTTGCTCTCGCATTTTCGCAACCCGATTTCTATAGTTTATTTAGGATCTCTCAAACATTCAAGAAACACAAGACATACACAATTTACCTTCCTCACGTTTGAAACTGATAAAATTGATAACAACCCTTTTTGTCAAACTGGGACACCGTCACGTAACTCAATATCCCATCTCACACAGAATAACGCACTTCATTGTCATGCAGATGAATGCACGGTAAACAAAGGAAAAAGGCTGATTATGATTACGAAGCTGGGATTACGATATAGATACATGCAGGTTGTGGGATTAGAGCATTTGTTTGTTGCTCTTTAGACCAAAACATATCCCTTATCTTGTTTTCATGTGTGCAAATAGAGATACTGTATTTGACCATCAACGATGTCTATATTTAATATGCCTCCCTCAAAATCAATTCTTTGTGTGCAGTGTTCATATCCAACACAAATGGCACCTGTTACGACTGGGCTAAAATTGCTTCAGCTTTGGTAAACTTACGCAATAACTGGTGGGTATAGTCTGAGCGTCTCAGTGATGACGTTGTCCAGATACTACAGTTTCCCAATGTTGTCGTAGTTTGGTTCCTCCTGGTTTAGAGGGAAAAAGCTACGTGTTCTACTGTCTGTTACCTAATGTAGGAGATTCGAGAGGTTCCAGCGACATTAGGTTTCCTGTGTTTGAACAAGTATATCTATCAACATGTTGTTTCCTCAATGTACCGAGATAAACCGACCATATATCCCTCAGTGACTTCCGGGAGGTTCACGAACATGCTCTAATTATCAAATTCCTGAGACGTTCATGACTCTGACTATATCAGAAGAAATCGTCACTTTGATATCGTATTTACAGTTGTCGTGTTATTTGACAATGACAATAACGTTTTCGAATGAATTCCTCGAGAACGCGTCTGCTCGTTATATCACGGGGGCACGGTGGGCGAGCTGGCTAAGGCTCCAGGCTAGTGATCCAGTGACCTTGAGGTGTCGGGATCGAGCCCACCTGTGACCGGGTGTAAAAACCTAGGAGTCACCTTTGTGTGTAGACTCTTTCAGTGTTGTAACAACCCTTAGTGCACAGTACACAACTGTGTGCACTTACGAATCCGTTGGTATATGACCAGATGGTGGCCACATGAATACGTGCAAACACCTAGTTGCGGGTACAGCAACGTGCAAAAAAACTTGGACAAAGTACTGTGACTATGTGTCCCAGTCCACCCAGCTGTGGATGGGTACCTCGTAAGGACGAGAAAGCCGGTGTGCCTAGTGGCTGCAAGAGTTGTATGATCCCCAGGGAATTGAGATTGATAATATGATGTGCCGTTAGATTGACATCCAATGATCGAGCGGAAAAAAACCCCCAGCGCCCTGAGCATGTACTAGTTGCCTGGGTATGTGCGCTATAAATATCCTCTAACAAAATAATATAGTAATATCATAAGGTTCATACTGACATTTCCAAGCATTTCTTTGATTTCATAATACGCCTTCTCTTGTGCATCCGGGTTCATGGCAAGGTTGTACGATGCAAAGGTCAGCGTGGAAGCCGTTTCATATCCGGCAATGAAGAACAATATTCCTTGTCCAACTATTTCATCCGTTGTTAAACCTGTAAAAGTAATCTTACAGTGGAATATGCACACCGAGTTTTCTATCAGACACTGAACGCCTCGCTCGGCTACATTACTTCGTTGTGGATGCATTATGATGTGCAATATACCTATTAACTGTTCGCCACATGAGTTAAATACTGTTCAAAGCCATGTTAACACTCATCATACTCAGAAGTGTTTCGGGTGGGTGGGGAAGCCTAATGGTTAAAGCGCTGGCTCGCCACGCCGAAGACCCGGGTTCGAATCCCCACAATGTGTGAAGCCCATTTCTTGGTGTCCCCCGCCGTGATGTTGCTGGAATATTGCTAAAAGCGGCGTAAAAACCAAATGCAGTCAGTCAGTCAGTCAGAAGTGTTTCTGTACTCACGTCTGACTCACGTTTGTTTCTCTGAGACCTGCCCATTGGCTGTATGACCGTTTACTTGTTCATCTGTTATCTCCGCGTCCACCAAGAGTTGCAAGAAGTCGATTCTCTGCTGTAAATACCGTTATGCTTTCTTGATATATTTCATGTATATAAATCGAATATAGGCTGTATTAATGGATAATGATACCATGAGGCGGTAACCCTGACGATACAAGCAGACTGTGGAATAGAATCACAGAATGATATTGATCTACGATCAGAAAGTTTAAGTAGCAGAATTTTTACATATATGTATTATCGTCATGAATATTGTCTTGGCAAACATTATTTTCATAGCTGCTTCTATTTAGTCAACATAGATACTTATTCTTTACTCAACACATATATTTGGCGTGTTTTCTTACAATACTTTATCATGCTTCTCGGCTACAACACATGACCAATAAAGACATAAGTTTGAATCATAAATGTTTCATAAGACATATCTAGGTTCTGGGTTCAAGAAAAAATCTCCATTTGCCTATTTGCACACCTATATATCAGGACCACAGGCAAATAGACCACAATAACGAGCCAGCGTTTGACAGTTATATCTAACCTCTCGTTTCCGTTGAGTCGTTCTGTCGTTGTTTGATCATTTCTGTGATGTTTGTTTGAAAAAAGCTTATAACGCTCCTCGGAAGAAATCCAACTCCAATTTTTCGGATAACCCACACCAATGGTGGAAACAAACCTGTAAAAGAGGAAAACGAGGGAATTCTGTTTCAACGATTGTGGGCTTGGAAAATATTTAGTGTGGGAGGGTTTTAAGAATCCCACGCTTGTTGCAAAAGTCGACTGGATCGGGTGTTTGTTTTGATATATGTCATCGTATCCCAACTTTGTAGATCCATGCTCATGATATTAGTCACTGGAGTGTCCGGTCCAAACACGAATACTTACAGACCGCCGTCGTATAGAAGAAATATTTTAGAGTACGACGTAAAAACGACAATGGCAATGTGTACTACAAAAACCTTTCAATAAACATAAGACATAAGTACTAAAAACCACATTGTACAATTCTGTTGAGGGGTATGACCTCTTTTTGAATCTTCAGAAAATAAGGAAATACCATAGAGCCTGGAGGTTTCTTCAGGTCAAATCATTTCGTGTACTGTTACATTAATTTTTTCTATCGGCTAAAACACTTTGTAAATTTGATATGTGCCTTGATTAAACATAACATATATACAAAACAGATACCATCGTGTTAAAAACAGATACCGTTGCAAGTGCACATCCTATACCGTTGTGTTAAAATCGACATCCCTGTAAGTGCATATACCCTAGCCTTGTGATGAAAACAGATACTGTTATACGTGCATATCCCATACCCTCGTGTTGAAAACAGACATCCCTGTAAGTGCATATCCCATACCCTCGTGTTGAACACAGATATCCCTGTAAGTCCATAACACATACCCTCGTGTTGAACACAGATATCCCTGTAAGTGCATATCCCATACCCTCATGTTGAACACAGATATCCCTGTAAGTCCATATCCCATACCCTCGTGTTGAACACAGATAGTGCATAACCCATACCCTCGTGTTGAACACGGATATCCCTGTAAGTGCATAACCCATACCCTCGTGTTGAACACAGATATCCCTGTAAGTCCTGAACCCATACCCTCGTGTTGAACACAGATATCCCTGTAAGTCCATAACCCATACCCTAATGTTGAACACAGATATCCCTGTAAGTCCATATCCCATACCCTCATGTTGAACACAGATATCCCTGTAAGTGCATAACCCATACCCTCATGATAACAACAGATCTCGTTATATATGCATATCCTATACTTTCCATACAACAGATATATTTGTATGAAATTTGTTCAAAAGACAGAAACTATAGAATTTATAGACAAGGCTGTTGGATGAAGAGAAATGTTTGTAAGAATTGTGTAACGTACGTGCTAGCATTGGTAGTAGTCTTCTCGGCTTTGATTGTGTAAACATCACCTTAGCATTAGCGACAAATGCATTGTTGAAATCGTTCTGAGAATCGTCTTTCATGCCAAAGGCAGTCCGTGCAATCACGTCCATGGTGTACGCTCAAAAGTAGCTGAAACACATTGCAACAGATTTATGTTTTTGAACGAGATAAATACAAGATCGGTAAGGAGCAAGTTTGTGTCATAAAGTGCCACCCTCTGCAACATGTACTTATAAATTAGCAACAGGGATGGAATGGCGTACATGGTTTCATGATGGAAATTTAAGTTTTAGATCTATTTTGCGCATGCGTCGTTTGCAAGGGCGTTCACGTTCAGATTTAGTATTGAAATAATCAATCTCGCCACATTCGCCAAGAAGAAGAGAAGAATCCTGAATACAAAAGCTTGCAATATTAAAAGTATGTGTGCTTGTGCATCTTTGCTTGAAAATGTAATACTCGACAAAAAAAATACTTACTCTTTCATGATCACCTCTTCCATTTTCCCAATGGCTTTAGAGAAGTTAGTTGTGAGAGTCATTGAGCAATCGTTGATGACAGCGCACATCTAGAATCCAAAGAGATAATCCATAGCATCTATGTAAATGGTTTATATAATATACCTATGGTCAAAAGGACAGATCTGCTTCAGATCCGTGACAGTATACTGTCCCATGTCAATCCAGTACGACAATAAAGGCAAAGCGTCAGTCAAATCGGATAAAATACGTATCATCGAACAACAAGCAAACGGTGCTGGGGACTTGTTCTAATCCGAATCTCTACGTGGGATATCTACCCAACAGTAAGGACTACAGTGTCTCACCTTCCTCAGTTTGCCGCTGCTGAGGCTCGGTGTTATGATGCTTCTCACCCTCCGCCAGTGCTCATCGTTCAAGAAAAACACAGTCAAATTTAATGGGTAGAGGCATGAGTTACAATTTCTGGAAACACATTGGACATCAACTTTAACACAAGACATGCATGTACCATTCAGTATTCCACCCCCACAGTGAGTTTGGTGTATAACAGATTTCTATATAATAATTGTGTGCATTCAGGGAGATATATTTTCCAACTAGTCCTTAACAATAATAACATAATTGGTAAGATACTTGAAAGTATTCTTTACCATCCTGTTTCTGAAAGTGTTGAAGCTCTTGACAAACACCTCCTTCAGAATGTCCAGATCCGATATAACATAGACTGGCGTCCTTCCCATAAATATCCTTAGGTCAAGAAACAACATGGTATGAGAAAACGTAACATTACATTCAAGATTAAATCAGGTGCAGAGCGTTTTGCTTTAAGAAAATATAGTGGATAACTTTTTGCCATTCCAAAAATCGCAACCTCAACAATGTGTCGAATAGTTGTGACAGTAACAGCTTGACTGATTGAACGGGTAGTGTGTTGTACAGCAGTTATGTCATGCCGCGCGGCAACTTATTACATACAGACGAGGTGAATCAACGACCAGAAACGACACCTAAGAATATATCACACAATCTGCCCTGTCATAAAGCCAGACCATCAGATCCGYTTTAGTCGACTAGATTACTCCATGGGGACTAATTCCACCCCAGGATCCCAACTGGTAGTGAGGGTGGAAAGGTTTGTGTCTACCTTCAGGAACAAGTAACTGATAACAGAAGTAGATGAGACCAAGACATAAAAATTCAGATACATTATCTTTTGCATGTAACATTGCTGGAATTCTGGAAAACTATTATACATACACATACATACATACAAATATTTATGTAGCGCTAGTATCTGGCATGTGCCACTCTAAAGCGCTGGAAATGAGTCTTGAAAGTTCGGTAGGCAGCACTGAACAAATGAGTTTTCAGTTGTGACTTAAATGCTGGTAGATTCTCTTGCGATCCCAGGTGCATAGGTAGACTGTTCCACATTACTGGACCGGCTTTTGCGAATGAACGGTCGCCAAATGTCTTTGTTCGGGTAGTTGGTACCTCCAGGAAATACTGGGAATACTCATATTTCTGGTGACGGGCTATCACCCTCGCAGCAGGGTTCTGCACACGTTGAAGCTTGCCAAGTAGATGATCGGATGTTCCAAACAGCAGCGAGTTGCAGTAATCAAGTCTCGACGTGATGAAGGCTTGGATAAGAGCTGAAGTGGTCTTGACATCGAGATATCTCCTGATCATGCTGATGTTGTGAATATGGAAGTACGCACGCTTGCTGACGCTATTGATATGCGACTCCATGTGTAGGCACGAGTCGAATATCACAGCTAGATTCCGGGCTTCCTTGCTTACAGAGATCGCAAATCACCAATGCGGAACTCTGGAAGGGAAAGAGAATTTAGACTTCGTTTGGAACAGAACACTAGAAGCTCTGTTTTTTCCTCATTCAGTTTCAGGAAGTTAGAAGTCATCCATGTCTTGATGCTACCGACGCACTGCTGAACTGACTCAAATGTGAGATTGACTGATGACTTGACCAGTGGTTTAAATGCCATGTAAACCTGTGTGTCATCAGCATACCAGTGCAGGCCCAGATTGTAAGATTTCACAATAGCACCAAGAGAGGAAGTGTAGATTGTGAAGAGGGGAGGACCTAGTACGGATCCCTGTGGGACACCATATGTAAGGTCCTTSGCACTTGACATCTCTCCATCTCTCATGACGGTCTGTTGTCTGCCAGATATGTAAGATTCCAGCCATTTCAATGCGACTCCTTTGATGCCAAACGTACCTTCCAAAGTTGAAAGGAGTATCCTGCGGTCGATGGTATCGAAAGCAGCTGAGAGATCTAGTAGCACTAGAATAGCAGCCCCATCCTAATCTATTCCTATGAGAAGATCATTCTGAACCTTCGTCAGTGCTGTTTCTGTGCTGTGAAAATTGCGATATGCAGATTGAAATTCTTCCTGGCAATCATTTAGGGAAAGGTGATACTCGAGTCTTGTAACAACTGCACGCTCTTCTTCTTGAGGAGAGGGGTGATAGCTGCACGCTTCAGCTGTTCTGGCATAATTGATCATACAATGTCAAGGACAGGATGCTGATTCTGCTGTTGAGATTATCCGGAAGACGTGTGCAAAGTCAAATCAATAAGGGTATGAGATGAACCTACCCATATGCATTTCCGTACTTTCGGTTCCATTCCTTGAATTTGTCGTCATTTCCTGCAAAAACAACCTAACATCTGATCATTCAATTTAAAATATATTTCTGTAAACTAGTGCTCAAAAGAGAGTATCAATGTGTTTGACCAAACTCGAAAAGAAAAAGCATTATTATTATACAAATGAACATTTGTTTCCTTTCAATAAATTATTCTATTTCTATTGAACACAATTTCATTTCATACAAAATCGAAAGTACCGTTTGACTGACGCTGAAAGACACGTGGTATCATAGCCTGAACGTTTACACAGATCAACAAGACTGTTTTTACTGCAAAATGTCATCCCATGTTGAATCAACAGTGTGACCACCAGTGGCTTCAATACACGCCAGAACTTGTCAACTCATTGATGACGTAAGACAACGAATGACGTTAGGCGCGATCCGTTGCCATTCCTAGAGGAGACATTGTTCCAGTTGTTTAGCGGTGACAGGTGGCGCTGGTAGTCTTCTGATTTGTCGATCCAGGTAGTCTCTATCGGATTCATGTCGGGAGAACGGCAAAACAACAATATTAGCGTTATGCAGAAAGTCGTTTGTCATTCTTACTGTATGAGGCCTTGCGTTTTCGTGTTGGTAGACAATGCTACGTGATTGCTGCTGGGTAAATGGCAACACAACTGGTCGCAAAACTTCACCCCTGTATCTTCGAACATTCAAGTTGCCATGAATAATCACAATTCTCGTTTTGAGATCGCCATAGATCCTTCACCACACCATCACGCTACCGGCTCCAAACGTTCGGACTTGCTAAACGCGAGCCTTCTCGTCTGTAAACGCGAGCCCGGCCGTCATTACTGTACAGGCGAAACCTTCACTCGTCGGTCACATGTCCCCAATCACGTATCTGCCAACGTCAAACTAGCCTGGCCCATGTGAATCGACGCTACCGTTAAAGTCGCCACTACAAAACGATTTCTCAGATGAATTGTCCGGATGTGGCGATCAACCAACACCTTGCGTTGTCACACGTGTCGACCACTCCTAGGCCTGTCTGTCGAACTGACTGTTTGTCTTAATCGTTGCATCAGTCTGATGACAGGTGCTCGGGTGCAGACTAAGGTTCTGGCAATGACGGTGTGGTTTGGCGGTTCTCTCTTTCGATTTGCCTCAAACGTGGCATATTTTTGTGCTCTTGTTACTACGTTTTTGAAAACGTGTCGTATATAATGTTTTATACCGTCAGTGTGCATGTGCATTTCGTGTAACATAAGAAAAAGGCGTTTGGATTCTTTGCGACGTTTTGGCGATTCATTAACTTGTTTCGCCGCTTGTTCTCGGAAAGGATGGGTCTGTACGTGTGTTCCCAGAAAGGATGGGTCTGTACGTGTGTGTTCCCGGAAAGGATGGGTCTGTACGTGTGTTCCCGGGAAGGATGGGTCTGTACGTGTGTTCCCGGAAAGGATGGGTCTGCACTTGTGTTCCCGGAAAGCGCGTTGTAAAATAATTCTTGTTTATATGTACAAAGGTGTTGATCACACAACTTTTGCCTTTGAGTATATATTTTTAACTAATATACAAATTTCACAACTGCAAAGGATTCTTTGTAACATCACACTGTGTTATGAGAATGTGTAGGTTTTTTTTTTCAATTTCTAATTTACAATATCACATTGATTAAGTGATAGTTATTTTGGGTCACGATGTTCAAAGTTTTGAGTGTGGGTTTTGGCTAGCATTTCGCATCATATATGTTCAATGGCAATAGTAATTTTAGCTGTGCACCTTTTTGATAGCGCTTCAGAGTTGCCTCCCTTGGCTGGCTTTATTTTGTTTTGACTTCCGGGTCTTGTCACGTCGTGTGTTTTCCACGTGGTTCCATGGCGTTCTGAGAGAATAATGATGGAGCCTAGCTTTGCTGGAATGCTCGAGAACTGTGTCAGAGCTACATAAAGGATGGTTGTTGAGTTGTACGACAGGACTTTTCACATGACTGGATTTATACACATCTGTCTGCCATCGTCGAGTTACTCAACATTTCAAGACTGACCGTGCTTGCCTGCTGTCAGTGTAAAGAACCTTCAGTCAGTTTATCTGTTCTCACTGTAAATGTCAAGACTCTGGTGAGTTGATATCTTATATTTGTGACCCAATATTTTAGATTTCTGACTCGATTGCA
Organism: Haliotis laevigata; assembly: GCA_008038995.1. NCBI lineage: Eukaryota > Metazoa > Mollusca > Gastropoda > Lepetellida > Haliotidae > Haliotis > Haliotis laevigata. The sequence continues at coordinate 84,377 of VKKT01002187.1, read as the reverse complement.
TTGTGCTGGAAATCTGCATTGTCATTCATTGTAACTTGCTCATTGTCTGTTCAATATATTATTGAATATTTTAGACTTGTCTGTGTTCTATTTTGCTGNTTCAAAGGGGACTTTTAATCCTTTTGATTGAGTGAGTGAGTTAAAATTTTACATCGTATCGGCAATAGTACGGCCATATACTGATGAAAACAAAGTAATCAATTTAAACAGCTGTCGATAAAGAACAGTAAAACAACTAGAATATCACAGATATAAATGTAAAACTA